>JAOEGT010102013.1:0-13109 GCA_025447795.1 Speoplatyrhinus poulsoni
GAGAGAGAGAGAGAGAGAGAGAGAGATGTATTTAAAGCTTGTATGTATAAAATACACATTTATATATATATATATATATATATATGTATACACACACATACAAATACATACAATAAATATAAATTCAAAACACCAAAGTAAAAGTTAGGGTCACAAGTTTATCTTGCTAGTTGCACTCAGTATTATATCTTTGAAGAAAAACATATCTACTGCATGTAGAGCTACACAGTTAGTTACACTGTTTGTACAATAGTACAATACATTTATTTGACCCCTCCCAGACAATCTGTGCACCCTTATGTGCACTGATGCGGTGACGGGTGTGGATTCTGACTGACCAAGTCACCACACACTCCCAGATTTGTTATGCAAAGGCCAATTTCTGAATACACCTTCCACCTGTTCAAACCACAGCATGTCTACTGCATGCTGTCTAATATTCTGTTTTGAGAAACCCTGTTAGCGATAGTTCTGACCTCCAACCATGTTAGAGCAGTCTGTCTGTACTTGCAGTATGTTTACAGTTTATTAGGCTGTACATGTCCCTGTCAGATACTGGATACTCACAGATATGTTGCTGCAAATACAGTACATACTGGTCGTAGCTTGGCTCCCATGTACCAAATCCTCCAAGTAGCATTAAAACACCGGAATTGTGTTTTCCTTTCTGGCAATCTGATAATAATTCCCTAAATCCCCTGGAAAACTGTTTTACACAGTCTCCCTCGCAAACTGTGAACTGTTAATTCCCTTTTGTACTGTATGTAGGCCTTTCAAGGTCCATTTGGTGTGTGTGTGTGTGTGTGTGTGTGAGCGTGTGTGTGTGTGTGAGCGAGCGTGAGTGTGTGCAAATGTGTGCGTGTGTGTGTGTGTGTGTGTGTGTGTGTGTGTGTGTGAGAGAGCGTGTGCGTGTGTGCGTGAGCGTGTGCAAATGTGTGCGTGTATCTGGAAACTAAGGTGATTCTGTGTCCATTGTCTCAGTCATTTCCACAGTTCACCACACATCAGCCTCTTGGCACTAGTTCCCCTCTTTATGAAGTCACCACTATGATGGCCCTGGATTTTTGTGTGTGTGTGTGTGCGTGCGTGTGCGTGCGTGTGCGTGCGTGTGCGTGCGTGTGTGTGTGTGTGTGTGCGTGTGTGCGTGTGTGTGCGTGTGTGTGTTGCAAACCATTGTTGAGCCTTGATTTAGCCACTGAACACTGACAAAGAAACACAGGGCTTATGGTAACAGCTGACCTTACATCAAAGGATGTGCCCGTGTGTGTGTGTCTGTGCGTGTGTGTGTGTGTCTGTGCGTGTGTGTGCGTGCGTGTGTACTGTGCATGTTTGTCTGTGTACATTTGAATGGTGTTTAATGACAAAATGTTACAGAGGAACTAAGGGAGCAAAGTTCATTCTGTTTTCGTAGAGCTATTCTACACATATTAAGCATGTATTAAACACATATTAAACATGTATTAAACATGGGAAAATGTTGGCTTCAGTTGACTGGAAGCACACAGTATCAATTCACAATAGACCTACAAAAAACACAGGATATTTGCATATTCATTCCCAGATCATGTGTTAGACATTTGAATTTCTACATTTGAATCTACGGCCCTAAAGTAAGGTCAGCCATTACGAACAATGCACACCAGATCAACCAACCATATAAAATGGAGGCTACATTGAGTGTGTGCCAATTTCATCTCGTGACATCCTAGTCAGCCAACCCAACTGCTGAGAAATCTTGAATTATTTGCACGCTGTGGTATGATGCATGGCCTACAGCCATGTCAGCTGACTCAGGCCACGCCCTTTTGTCCGTCAGTCCTCTCTGGCGGTGTGTTTGCACAGCTGGTTTCCATAAGTCAGTGGCAGGGCAGCGTGGATAAGGACGGGGAGATAGCAGAGCTCCTGAGATACAGGCCAGTCTGACCAGGGAGACAAGCTGCCTTCCAGTAACACACCATGAGACTTGTCGTTGTCTTGACTGACCAAATATGCGCGCCCACAAATCCTGCTATTAAAACAGATTGAGACGTTTCCGCCGAAGTTTAAAAAAACAAAGTGTGACTCAGGGCTTTTGCAGAAGCATTTCATCATAGAGCCTCTGAAGGTAAAGACCAGAGCAACCACACCACCGCAGCCCAGTAACCAGGAGTCAAGGGCTGTGCCAAGCCTTGTATTGTGATTGTATTATGGTACTGTTCCATGTGTGCTCTCTGCTACAGTTAGTGTACACGTGCGCTCCCCTCTCACACACTGACCTAAATGCATGTAGAGACCTAGCGCATGGGTTGTGTGCGGTGGCATGTGTAATATTGTTGTGTAGCCAATGCCCTGCTTGGTAGGACAAAGTGTGCCTGATGACAGGCGGACAACAGTATTGTATTCGGGTGGAATCTGCTGTCTAATGCCACTGGAAATGTACAGTAGTGAATTGTGAAAGCACTTTCCATCAACCCTTGCTAGGGGCAGATTAGTGCAGCGCTTGGTTTGTCTGTCTCTCTCTCTCGCTCTCACTCTCTTTCCCTCTCTCTCCCTCTCTCAATCTCAATATGTCTCGCTCGCGTGCCATGCTACTTATGTGGGTTGTTTGGTAGAGAGATCTGTGTGTGTGGGTGTGTGTGTGTGGTTTATTGCTTATGGGGGCATGAAATCGCTCCAGAACCCCAAGGCACATTGGGCACAGCTCTACCCAGACTCAGAGTCATTTTTCTCTCTCTCTCTCTCTTTCTCTCTCTCTCTCTCTCTCTCGTGCACGTAGAAGCAACCCGTGCATGTGTGGTTTGCTTACTTACGTAGCTGATGCTCAGACCTTCATTTCAATCCGGCATCTTCCTGTCAGTCAACCACTCAGTCCCTCGATACCAATAGCCGATAGCTCGCAGCATTGGCCTCAAGACCTCTGGCCTCTGCAAATATAGTCAGTAGGTGATAACACAGTAACACACAAACACACATGCTGTAACTGCAGACGTACGCACACGCGCGCGCACACACAAACACACACACACCGCTTTAGGCAGTGTTGCTGTTGATAGTGAAGGCTTTGTGTGTCTCACACACACACACACACACACACACACACACACACACACACCACACACCGCTTTAGGCAATGTTGCTGTTAGTGAAGGCTTTGTGTGTGTGTGCGATACTGTACTTACAGCGGGGAGGTGGGCTGGGGCAGCTATACGTTTGCCCCCAGTGTCTAATTGTCTCTCCTTGTTTCTTTTCCACAACAAGGCAGCTCGCTGTCTTTCTCTTTCTCCCCATGCCTCTCTCAACCTCTGCTTGTATCATTAGGAAGTCGTTGCCTCCTACTGGGCGTAGACCTCTGGGTAATTTTTTTAAACTATTGGACAGTGTTTAACCAATCGGCGTAGCTACAACTGTTTTGAATGCCTCGTCTAGCTCTACCACCGTTTCTAAACACACTTCAACGTCATCTCACTAACCCGCCAGCAGGGTGGCTGTGAAAAGACTAATGCGAGACAGGGTTTCCGGAATATAATCTCAGCGAAAACGTTGATATTATCTGAGAGCAATAGTCAGGAGGAGCCAGGCTGTGGGTCATCTGCTCACTTTGTTCGCTTAATTAGTCGGAGTGCTGTGTTGTTTTTTCTTTTTTGCTCCAGGTCAACATTGGTCAGGAATCATATGAGCGCTTGGCGTGCATTATTCATGAAGGCTCCCGCAAAGAGGGCCGTGTCATAATGAGGGGGCGGGGCTTGAGTTCTCCGTAGCAGATCACTCTGTCGTGAGGGAAATGGATTGTTGATTATCTTCATGCCATGACATCACTGTGTGGTTAAAGGCCTCTCTCAGACGTATTAATGTGCAGTGTGTAGCTGTGTTTGGGTACGCACACGTTTCTGTGTGTGTGTGTGTGTGTGTGTGTGTGTGTGTGTGTGTGTCTCCTCACAGGCTGTTTGTATTTTCCTGTCCTTCCCGCAATCCATCATTTCCAGAATGCTTGGCTCAGCTGTGGGAGCATATACTGTATAGGCTTCAAATCTCTTTAAATATGGGTTACTGTGCCTCACAAATGCTCACACCCTAATCCCCCCCCTCTGCAATGCCTTGCCATGCTAGACACTTTTCCTATGCTTTTTTTGCAACCAATGCAAAACAGTATCAGTGTTTCTTTAGAAGTAGAACAGAGACCATAGTAAAGTAGATTGTGTCATGCAAACTAGTGTCCCATATGCCGTGCCTGTTAAGGCTATTTCCCTGTGGAGTGGATGGTCAGAGGTTAAGCGTAGCTTGCTGTTTGAACTTTACTAGCTTCCTAGCTTGTGCCAGGGATGACCACATCCTCCCTAGTGGTTATACAGTGGCAAAGGTTTGTGGGAGAGAGACGTGTTGGCAGAGAGTGCCAGCTGTCTGTATTGTGCACTGTAGATTTGCGTGTGTGTGCTATATAGAAACCAAAAGGAGTCCTTTTGTCAGTTTCAGTTTGCACAAGTATTAGCAGGTCAACAAACATGACTAAATACTATACACACATGCCTTTAAGCATGTTTACACACACACACACCTTTTCAGTCTCTATAGCTTGTGCCAAGTCTGGGTCTTTGCAGGTTGACTTTGGATACATTTTGTTGCATCATACTAATGTTTTCATTTGGGAAAGAACTATAGGAATTAAGTATATAACACAACTTGTATTAATAAGATAAGATAAGATGGGAAGATTGGGAAATGTATCTTTGAATACAGTACCTGCTGTTAAAACACAAATAACATTGTCATCAACCGACAAAACCAACACCATTGTATTCATCCTTTTGGTGTACATATACAGTATACAGTATATAAATAATATGTGCAGTGAGAGTAAGCCTCATTAAAATAATTTATTCTGAAAATATTGGTTTGAGTTTGCAGTTAGATTTGAGTTTTCTGTCTGGATGGTCGTACTAGATAACTCAGATACTTTAAAAACTTTTATTTACCTAATTAAGTTACACTGGGTCTGAGAAAGACGAGGAGCATATTTGTGACGCTAATCTATTCTTCTTTAGCGCTAGCCTGTCTGAACTCATCTGTCTGCAGTCACACCACTGCGGAAGAGTGTGCGTGAGCGAGTGAGCATGGGTGGAACAGATGTTAATTTTAGTCCATCATCTGAGCCATATTTTGCTTCGACACATTAACTGTTTATTTCCTCTTTCAACCTTGCTTTCCCCTCTGTCTTTCAGCATGGCTTATTTCTGCCTAGCTCTGTTGCCTTCACCACATCTTTCTGTAATTTCTTTCTTCCTCTCTCTCTCTCTCTCTCTCTCTCTCTCTCTCTCTCCCCCCCCCCCCTAGTTCTTTCTGCCCATGTATGATTAGTCAAAACTGTATAGAGACAGTGCAACTCAGCTCTCAGCTCTGCTGAGAGAGGCTTACGCCATTGGCTGGTTGGCACTCCACCCCTACACATGATTGGCCGCAGCTCTCAGCAGAGCACTCATATCAGCTGGGTGGAAGCTTATGTAGGTCAGTGTGTAGCGATGTGAGCTCTCTGTGTCTCTGTCTCTCTCTCTCTCCCCCGCTCTCTCTCTCTCCCCCTCCTCCACCAAGGCTGTTGATTGGCCACGTTCCTTTGAAACCCAGAGAGGCTGAGGCAAGACGGGGAATGAGGGAAGAGTGGAATGGGGTTACAAGATGAAGGGGAACTGATAGGTGTAGGGTGGGGGGAACGGTTTTAACACAGAGTGCCCTGTTGCAGTACGGTCAGTGAGACGCACACACACACACACATACATACACAGTAGCAATACACACTATCTCTGTTGAACAAGATAGAGATAGGAAATATTGATTATGAGGGTGTGTTATATTATTATGAGAGCTTTAGACACCCCTTTCCTCCTCTTATCTCCACACACACACACACACACACACACACACACACACATTTTCACAATTGTCCCAAACCATTTAGCATAAACAGTAGGGGAAGGTTGGGTCATCTAATAGCTTTAGTCTCAAGCTGAAACCAGCTGCCGCACACCACAATGACCTGCCCGAAGTGCACGCACACATGCACGCACACACACACGCACACGCACACACGCACGCACACACACGCGCACACGCACACGCGCACACACACACACACACACACACACGCACGCAGTTCCCCTGTCTGGCGTTGTGTCGTGCTTCTAATGAGTGTGCACTGCCTGAGGAGAGAGCTGGCATGAAGATGCTACGCTAAGCTCCTCCGTTGAATAATTCACACTAACCCAAATAAGTCTCTTACAGTTCCTTCTGAGCTGAGTGCTCATACACACACACACACACACACACACACACACACACACACACACACACACGCACACGCACACGCAGACGGTCCAGCCCCCAGTAAGTGGTGGTCCCTAGGCGTTGCTAATAGTTGTCTAACCCAGACAAAATATAGTACAGTTCATTTTACCACCGCCCCTACACACACACACACACACACACACACACACACACACACAGTCTCCCTGTCTTGGCACCCCTGTCTGTCTGCATACTTGCACTCGCTCCCCCCCCCCCCCCTCACTTTTGCTCTCAAAGTAGAACATCATTATACAGTATTTGTGTTATACAGTGCTGCTGTATGTATACAGTATGTTGCATGTTCATACAGATGGCAGGTCACCATATGAGGTGTTTGATGCATTGCTGATGTTGGATGTTGTTCTTGGTCACACCCATGTCCTTTCATATATATACTGTACCTGTTTCTCTTCCCCACGCTAACATACTGTACACACACATTAAACTCTACACCCCTCTGATCGGCTGCAGTGAAAAGCTGGAGTTGTGTTATTGAGTATGCAGCACGCACACGCACACACACACACGCACGCACACACACAACTGACTGTAGCCCAACTTTACCCACTCCTAGTCAGCCAACCAGTGACCCACTTAGCATGGAATAGCTTTGTACTTTCAAAGCACAGCTCGGAACCAATGAGGGATACCATACACACACTGTATATGCTGCATATACGCAAGGCCTTTCTCTTCTGTGGCAGATGCTGTTGGCTCCAGCATTAAGCTAAGCTCACAGTCTGTGAGTTAGCTTCTTTACACACCCTGATAGGGGCGAACCGGTTGGTCCGGTGATGTCGTTCCGCACACGAGGGGACACGCATTATCACAAGCAGCACCTGCAGACACACCTAGAAAGCTAAACACACGTTCCAGACAGCACGCAAGGTAGAGCAGTTAGTTTAGTTGAAACGCCAAGAGCTACACTAGCACCCTTATTGAGTCAGCAGGGAATATTCATGCTATGAATACGCACGGTAAAAGTAAATATAACAGTATTAAAAAGGCCAGAATCTATATTCTGCAACACCCTGCAATACAGGGACATTTGCCCTTTCTTCCTTTTTACTCCCGTGACCTGGCAAAGCCACAAACTGGTGAACTTCCTTTTAACTGTCAGGTTGAGACTGGTGGCTGCTGATATCACATGTGGTATTGCCGTGACTCAGACGAACTCTCTGTGCGAGAGTTCAGTTGAGCAGTCGCCGCCGTTGAGATTCAGCACTAAACTGGACATTCATGTCATTCATGTCGGTCACACCTCTTTCCCCATGTAATATTAAATATATATATAAAAAATATATTTATATATATTTTTAACTACAAATATATTTCGTAGTTTATGCCCAGTGCAAGAGTGGTTTTGAGGTTATGTGAAAACGGCTGTTTGTGATGACTCTTTTATGATTAGATTTTTGAGAAGTGGGTGTAATTGTCCCTCACAAAGGGACGTTTGCCGCTCGTAGTATGTGTTGATGTGTACCGTATATTTGTAGCTTGCCGCACTGATTTTGAGGTCTCTCTGAGGCAAGTTGGGCTAAAAAGCCAGTCAGCTCTGTCTTTCAAGGTCTTTTTCTTCTTCTTCTTCTCGCTCTCTCGCTGTGGTTTACGAGGATTAGCAGACACGCCACCTTTCAGAAGCAGAGCTCCACTGCTCCCAAATCTCTTCGGGCTGCCCGTTTGTGTGCCTGCGGGTGTGTGTGAGCGCGTGCGCGTGAAGGAGGTGGGCGAACAGATGAAAGCTGTTTTAGATCTCACAAATTTCAACTGGCTCCACTGGCCCGGAGGGAAAAAAAGTGGTGGATAGAGGAGAGGGGATGCTGAGTGATTGTTCTTGAGAGAGAGAGAGAGAGAGAGAGAGAGAGGCCTGCGGCCAGCTCGTGCCACTGCACAGCTTCAGTGGAAAGACTTTACTTTCACAGAGAGAGAGAGAATACAAGATGGAGTCAGGCTTAGTGGACATACTGAACATTAAAGTATAGTTAAAACAAAAAGGCCAGAAGAAAGACATTTAAGGAGACGGATGGTAATTTAGACGAATACAGACTCACATATTAAACCAATGAGAACACTTCATATCCAGGTATGGACCAAATGTTTTTCCTAGAATGGTTTTATGAGGATAACTGGCTTTCCCAGGTAAGGTCAGGTGAAGTCCAGTCGGTGACTAGACTTTGTGGGTAAATCCGTCGGCCTCAGCTCCGCTTAAGCAATTGTCCTCTATTGTGGGAATGTTGTTTCCTGTCATGACAACGCGAACACAAACAAACCCACGCATAAGCACACAGAAAAAACCCGCACGCAAACACACAGCTCGCTGTAAGGAGTAGCTAACTTTAAAGCTCAGCATTCAGAAAGACCGCTAGGTGTAGCAAGCACAAAACACAGGCACTCTGCTGTACACAAACACAAATAAAGTTGCATGCCAAGGTGTGTTCTTGTGAGTTTGTTGCCATGTTAGCACAACGCTAACAAAGGGAAGGTTGAAGAAAGGGGAAGAAAGAATCACCGATGTCTTCAGTGAACCCCCATGTTCTTAGGTAAACTGGGGCCCAGAATGCCCCACACACTTAAACCAGCCAAATAATGACCAGGTTCACAAAGCCCCAAAGACTAGAATACATACCATGCAAGATCAAATAATACTATACAGTCTGGTTGGACTCCCCCTAATGAAATTTCATCACTATCACCGTGGCATCTAAATCCTCCTTAATAATAAGATAAAGGCATGGCAGATGAATGGGGTTTTCATAACGAGGCAGGTTTGATTTGGCCAGGGGATGACGACAGTATCTTTGACACCAACTGGTTTTTAAAACGGGTATGGATGTCATGCGCCCAAACCCTTCATGCGCCACATCCTTTGTGAAAGAAAACGTCAAAACCTAGGGAATACTTCTTACAGTAGGCTACTGTATCCATCATACAACACAATGACATGACTGAGAAGAATTACTATTCGATACTTGAACTTCTAACCCCCATATAGACCGACACACACGCGTGAACGTGCAAACGGGCAAACCTGACTGAAGATGAGGACATGCATATTTGTGCTGACTCAGCGCAGTTGAGTTTGACAAGGCCTGCGTCACAAAAACCCCATCAGACCATGATGAGTAAGCCTATCACACGGTATGCTCATGCTCACGTGTGCTTGGAGGCTCTTTAAAACACACACACACGCGCACACCTTTCTATATTGGAATTCAGGATTAATTGTAGCTTTAAGACAAACGCATGCTCCTGAACCAGGTTAGGCATGCATTGTTCCACAAGCCTAGAAGTGTAACGAGTTCTCTCCTCACCTAGCCAGAAGGGAAGGAAAGAGGTATAAAACCAGGAAGGAGGTATTAAAGGTTGGTGGGGGGGAATGACAAGAATATTAAAAAAAACAGCATCCCTGGTTTGGTTATATCTTTTCTGAGGGGAATAACAAGAAGTGTTTGCATTAGTGCTGCTCAGAGATGGGAGGAGGGGGTCACGACCCCATGGGTGGCCTAGAGATGCTTCTTTTTCTTTTAGAGGGGGGAGGGGGGGTGGGGCTCTTTGTCAGTACTGGAATATTTGTGACTTGTTGTCAGGAGCTTTGACCTGCCAAGAGGCATGGGTCAAACTGCTGAGGAGCACACGAGTTGAGTTCTGTGCCATTCTGGCCACAAGGGGCAGCGGTTTTAGCCTTGTTACTGGTATCGTGTGTTCCAGGCTTTTCTTTCACCGAGGACAGGAAGTCACATCTCCAGGGACGGGGCCGGGCTTAGAGCAGCTAAGGGGAAAACTTCACTGTTGCTGGGAGGAATGGCAGAACTCTCCCAAGGCGTGTACGTGCGTGTGTGTGTGTGCGTGTGCCTGTCTGCACGGCTGATAAGCTGCTCTATGGTTCCCCCCGTGTCCTCCTCCCTGTCTTCAGCTGCTGAGAACGGCAGCCAGAGATCCTAAATGTGCTGACATCAGCACAGAGCGAGGCTCTACGCTCTACACACACACACACACACACACACACACACACGCACACACGCACACACACACACACACACACACACACTTTATGCATTCCAGTGTGTGTGTGTGTATGTATGTATGTGTATATACGTATATATATATACACACACAGTGTAAAGACTTATTACAGTATGTGCAGTGTATATAAACACACACACACACACACACATATCGTACATACATACATATACAGTATGCTGTGTATACATAAACACCTCCCACCACGCGTACACATAAACATCATCAACGTCATGTTCGTACCTCTAAACACTTGCATGCCAATATTCTGTATACAGGTCAGACAGGCCAGGACAGGAATGCTTTACTGACCTCTGGTCAGGTCCTACTCTGACCCTGAGAGAGAGAGAGAGAGAGAGAGGGAGAGAGGCATGGTAAACGTGCAGTGTGGCTAAATGATAGTTTAGCCACAGTTTAGTAGAAGTAGTCATGTCCTGGCTCAGTGTTTCCTTGACAATGGAACAGCTGCAGAGCTGACAGACTGACCTGGTATGTCAGTTTGCGTGTACTGTAACATACAGCCATTCTCTGCCTGTCCCTCCATGGGCTGGGCTCTAGTGTGTGTATACACAGTACAGTAGAGTACAGTGTATGTTTGTTCTAATGTGCTTGTAGCGCCAGTTGAACGGGGAGCCCCGTGGACACCAGCAGGGGCCCCATGGCGGCTCTAATCCAGGCCAGATGTCGACGGAGGCCCAGCTTTCAACACCAAAGCACTTAAATGCATCCCATACACTCAAATACTGTAAAGTACAGTACCCATGTGTGCCCTGGCAAACAGGACAGTGCATGCTGAGTGTTTAAAACCCCTTCAAGTTCAACGGGACTTATAGTAGCCAGTACTGCGTGTTTGTTCTCCAGTGTAATCGGTGTGAATGAGATCATGCCTCACCTTCAGTGGAATTAAATGAAACGGGATGAGTTGAGGATGTCGTTCTTATTGACGTCACTTGAAAGGTCATTTGGTTGACCCTTTGTAAAGCCTGCCTGGATCCCTCGAGACGTGACCTGGATACAGGCCTGGGCGTTAGCTTGCTGTGTTATGGAAACGCCAAATCAAAGGGAGGGAGCACCTTGGTTCCGTCCAAACACACGCGCACGCACACACATACACACACACACACACGCATGTACACACATACATTAAGACAACCAACAGTAGGTCATGAAACAGGCATTCGAATGGATTGAATTATGGACTCAGAGAAACCAATGCAAGCCCGTGAAAGATTGAAAGAAAACGTGTTGAATTAGCTTTACACAAGCAATTTACTGTACACAAGAGTACTGTAGATTTATGACAAATGATGACAAACAAGTATTGCCACTGGTCTAGATTGAGCTAGGTGAGAGTTGGACATATATGGATCCCCTCTATTTGTGTTCTTGCCCTTGTGTTTAAAGCCACGTGTTCTTGTTTTGGTTTGAAACGCCTGAAACTCCAACTCCTGCCTGAGGGTTGGCTATCTGGCTCGGTACCCCCTTACCCCCCCACCCCCCCAAAGGGCGGAGGCACAAAAATACACGGAACCACGTTTGTGCATTGTGTATTTATGTGGACTTTTTAGTACCTACAGTACATAACGTACAATCCTTAACTCCTACAGCAGAAACGGTGTGGTCCACACACAAGTATGGAAATATAAAACCACAGTCAGTTATGCCTGTGCTTTAGAAAGGGCAGCGCAAGCCATAAACCTCAGTCAACCCCTCGCCCAGGCTAAACACACAAAAACGTCTCCGTAGCTTTCCTCCTACACTTCCTCTCTTCGTTGGGTTCTCTCTCTCTCTTTCTCTTTCTCTCTCTCTCTCCCCTGACCTGCACATGCCTCCTTCCTCCTTCTCTTATTCATGCCCCTCCTCAACGGCTGAGAATAGTTATAGAATGTAATCCATATAAATAGATTATCTGACATTGTGATATAATGAAAGTGTAATGCTAGTTAGTTAGACAGCTCATAAATGGCCTGCTCCACCTTTCTCATTCAATTTGCACTTTAAATTGTCTTTCTATGATCAATGTTTTATTTCACTTGTATCATATGTATTTAATATAGATGGCTTGTAGTTCCATAGCAGTCACTGATTGTTTCAATACAAACATACTGTATGCTCTAGCCTACAGTACATACATGATGCAATCTTTGTCGTACCCAATTTCCTGAACGATATTAAATTAATGAATCTAACAGAAATTATAAAAAATGTAATAATGTATTGTTTTTATTCATTTTTTAATTAGATTTCACTTCTCAGAAAGTGTCATATCATTTGAGTTATGTCCCTCTACCTTGTATGTGAGTGTATGTGGGAGCATGTTTACGGTATGTGTACACCTCTAGCATGTGCGTGTCATGTGTTCATGACAGCGATATTGGCTCTGCGGCTGAAGAACGCTCTGTCCTGGAGCTCGGGTGAATAAAGCACATGCGGGGCTGCCCCTCAGTATTGCAAAGCAAACCACAGCCTCCCATATAGCTGTAATGGACAGTACATTATTTGCTGCACAAAGCCATTTTTGATACGCCAGATAAGTGTGTGTGTTTGTATCATTATTATATAGTTCTATGGTGTGTGTGTGTGTGTGTGTGTGTGTGTGTGTGTGCGCGTGTGTGTGTGTGTGTGTGTGTCGTTATTATATAGTTCTATGGCGTGTGTGTGTGTGTGTGCTTGTGTCGTTATTATATAGTTCTATGGCAGGGGTGGGCAATTATTTTTTCCAAGGGGCCACATGAGACACAGGCACTGATTCGGAGGGCCGGACAAAATAGGCT
>JAOEGT010102024.1:0-13108 GCA_025447795.1 Speoplatyrhinus poulsoni
AATGAGATATCTGGTCATAGCAAACTTTGGTTAGGCTAGTTGATCCAACCTGTCCAATCATCCAATTTGAGAGGCTGCAATGTTTTCACTTTGGCTGATTGTTGACTCCTAACCCCGAAATTCCACTGGGCGTGTGCGCGGAGAGTATGCGAAACGTTCCGGATCCGACGCGCCTCAGGAGCTGATCGCGGCCACTCTAGTCAATACTTTAACTTCCACCGCACGCGACACGGAGCGTGTCGGAAGTAGGGATGGCACCGATACGATACTGAGATTGGAAATCGGTCAGATACTGACTTAAATAGCTGGATCGGTATCGGTGACAATTGGACAGTAATTTACATGCTTAGGTCTACTGTCAAGCATCAGCCATATCTAACCTACACAGGCGACACTATCAGCAGCAGGTTTCTAAAATGCATCTAAATCCTAAAATAGAAATTGGCTATCAGTTACTTTGCAATTTATCTTAAAACTTAATCTAACACTGGAATCAAATCGGTACTCTGTATCGGCCGATACCCAAAGTGCCGGTATCTGTACCGGTATCGGGACTGAAAAAACTGGATCGTGCCATCCCTAGTCGGAAGCGTCCCAGAAGCGGCTCTCTGCTCTGCTTTGCTATTTGAACACGCTGTTCAAATACAAAATGCAATTGAAATAGTGTGCAAAACAAAGTGTGTGTAGTATTTAACATGACTACATTGGTGGATAGATTTGACATATGGGACAATCATTTTATAAATAAAAAAAAGTGAGTGAAAGTAAGTCAATTTTGGACAAGCAAAGGAATTTTTATTGATCTCGACAATACAACTGCCTCCCAGTGCTACACTTTTGAAATGCTCCCGGTGGAAGTAATTTTTCTGAAGGGGTGCGGCAGGGTAGTGATTGTGAAAGTAATATGTGACTAGTAATGTAACTAATTACTTTTAATAACCAGTAATAAGTAAAATTATTACTTTTTGAAGGAGTAATAAGTAAATAGTAACTTATTACTATTCCTGAGTAACTTGCCCAACACTGGTCCAGACCTTTTTCATGAAGTGAAAAGGGGAGTCTGGACTCCTTGTACTTCTGTCTGATTGGTTGGTCTGTTCTCCTTGTGCTGCTGTTTGATTGGTCGCTCATCAGCCATACAGTAATTACAATAAAACCTAATTATTTCACTATGTCCGCTGTTTAGTCTAATCCTGCTGAATATACTGTGACATCTGTCGAAATAATGTACAGGTATATAAAGTATTGTGTTGGGATTGTGTTGTTGATGCACGTTTCATGTTTTGTTAGTCTCAGTGGACTTTTCGTGAGAGTTGCTCTGGTGTTGTTTCTGTTTGAACCACAATCTGCTGTTGTTTTGCTGCAGTATCTAAGAGTCCATCTTAGTGCTTAATAAATATGGACAGCATAGCTGGCATTAAAAGTCTGTCTGTATTCAGAGTGGGCCGAGCTGGCAGTATGCTAGATTCTGTGTTCGATTCAGTATGCTACTGTAGTTATGCCACGTTGTCGCTTTCTTTATTTGCTATTCTTCCATGTCTCCAGCTTAATTTCTTCAGTATCTCGTTGCTCTCTCGCTTCCATTTCCCTCTCTCTATTCATTCTTATTTCCGCTAACATATTCTGATTAAGCTTTCTATGAAGTCTGACATTGAGTTCATCAGATACATTTTAGATGTTTAATTGCAATAGACATAATCTTCTTCATCTTGATATGTTTTGTCTAATCCTCAGCCTTTACTCTTCTTGGTCGCTCATGTTTGCAACGATCTCAGTGTTTTACATTGTTGACGGCTTATGATTTAATGTGACGGCACGTATTCAGGAGTAAAGAGGTCTACAGCTAGCTCTCAGTATTAGTCGTAGATATGCTTTGCACATGGAACAAGTCCGTCTCCCTGGGTGGCTGTGTGACCGGCCGTCAGGGCTGCAGGCATGTGTGAGTGAATTCAGGGCTAACTGGGTGGCTTCCAGTGCTCACCGCCTGATGGGACGGTATCACCTCCATATTAGCATGGTCGTGTGGGTCCTGAGCTGCGGTCCCAGAGCAGCGGGACCGGCCAGAATCAACAGAAGGAGGGTACCCAAGCCCAGAACTATTAAGTGCTCCACTAAGCCTATTATTACAGGGGCCGCTGAAAAGAATTGGCTGAGAATGTGTGTGTGTGTGTGTGTGTGTGTGTGTGTGTCAGTGTCAGTGTGTAAGAGAGAATATAGCTCCTTCTTTATGTAAAATACACAGAATGTATGTAATCTTTTTTTTTTTTTTTTTGCCATGGCGATGGCCCGTCAGGCTGTGTTGATATTCGGCTCAAGAGACGGGTGTCACCCGCACGTCCTAAATCTGGAGTGTTTCTGTGGCTGGTTGCAGATGCAGCACAGTGTGCAAATACTACATCAGTGAATTGTGATAGACCTGAGGTCAGTAAGTAAATATGTGAGATACATGGTTCAATCATCAATGTATTGGAGGGGGACAGGGGGTATGTTGTGTATAAAATACCCTGGTTTGTATTCATTTTAAGAAGAATGACAAAGTTTGTAATATTAGTGTTTTTATATGTGCTGCAGTCCTTTAAGGTAAACATTATAATAGTAGCCAACAACTGTTCTTGATATAGTGGAATAATTGCATCCTGAGCAAAGAAGGACTACACTTTCTGTTGTAATCTCAGCTCCTCTGTTTTTCATTTTCATAGCCGTGTGTTTGTCCAAGTGTGTGTGTGTGTGGCCCACAAAGCATTTGTTTTGCCATCTACAGTATGTCATAATAATGGCGCAATAATGGAGTTTAAATGATTTTGGCTAAACCCTACGATTGCACAGCCAAAGTCTCAGCCTGACCAGAGATAATATGTCCTACACACACTGCAAAACAAGTGGCTGAGGAAGATCAACACATATAAAGCACACATGCAAGTAAGCACACATGAAGAACTATGAAACGGTACTTTTACTTGTGCATGGACACAATGCGTGTACGAAAGGCATGCTCTTTACTGTGGGGTGGTCTTTTTTACTACAGTATTAACACCATAGCACAGCTAGCCTGTAGGGTTTGAGAAATGCTAAACAATGTTGAAGATGAGCATCATTAGCTCATCTTCTGTAGACAACACATAAAAACATAGGAAGGCCAGTAAACCATATTTTAAGCTAGCAGACACTAATGACGTTCTATCATCTCCACATGCAATCCAGTTTGATTCAATTGTATCCTGGCTACCGGTTCCAAAATCACATCACTTCAAATACAGGATGTAATGTGCAATTCGCTTTGTTTGGCAGAGATGAGTCAGTGACATGTCACCTCGGTCTCGTCACCATTGACATAAAAACAGAACAACAGCAAAGGCATTTTGTGACATATCAATCAATAATCAATATATTTTCTGACATCCTGAATAATTATTCTCTTACACGTACCATTATACATCTTATACGGTGGTTACGTGTGCAGACCAGGCCAAATTGTGACTGACTGGCTATTAAAATGTCATCCATGTCTTGACATTTACTCCAGTGTTTCCAATTAACAATAAAGAGGTTATAGTGGCTCTCAAACAATAATGCACTCATGCAATTATCCCCCAGGAACAAAGTGTAAACTGATAAAAAAACATTTATGTTTTTTATTTATGTTTCAACTTTTACAGTATCTTGTAGTTTTTTACGGTTTGTTTCTTGTTTGTGTTTAGTTTATCTGAGAAAGCAATGCAACTTTGTTCCAGCACTGTAGTTTTATAGCATGATGGGACATAGTATTACAGAATTTACACAACCATTAAATCTGATAATTTGATGGTCCACCAAATCCAGTCCACCACTGTTTGTAGTGTACAGCATCAGCAATATTTTTAACAAGATCAAATCTCTTAATTTAAACCTCCCCGAAGAAGGTATTATTGTGGGCTGGTGTCACACTTCAAGTTCAGAGTTTCTCTTCAACTTATGTATCCACTATGTCCATGTTAAGGGCTTGTCTAGTTAGTGTCCTCATCTCCCTGGTTCGACTCGAACATCCGCCTATTGATTAAACACTTCATCCTCTCCAGGACTGTCGGGATCAAGTCAAAGTCCCATTGATTTGTTTGTAGCTCACTGGATTTCTGGACTCGCCTTATTTTCTGCTATTGCCCTTTGATGAAGAGAAGTTGCCCAATAGAGAGGTTTCCCAGAAATGGCCTCTTAAGCGTTAAGGAATGGCCCTCTTTTCATCTATATAGGTCCAGTAGATTTATAATGCATTATACTGTGTACTGTATGGTGAAGGGAAGGAAAGGGATGTTTACCCATGTCCCACATTATCACACCCAGACCAGATGTAAAGTAACACAAAGATGCCAAGTAATACAAAGCGTGAAGCAGGAGATGAGAGAGAGAGAGAGAGAGAGAGAGAGAGAGAGAGAGAGAGAGAGAGAAATTGGTCAAAACAAACAGGAGGTTTACTGATGGGTCCTGCTTATGTCCCTGTGTGCAATTATTCGGAGAACACATTGAATTAGTGGTTGCTATGTACACCTGTTTGGATGCTGAGGCAGAGCAACAGGCCTTTCCCACTGCAGTCAGCCGAGACACCACCAATGCTCCAGCTGTTTGCAGCAGAAGCCTTCAATGTGATCACTGTATCCTAAATTAGTCTCTCTTGGTCTTAATTAGTCTCTCCATGACAGCCACAGCAAGTCCATCACCTGGTCTTTAGTGCCCCTCTTCTTAAGGATCACAAATCCACATCAGGTATAGGTGGTAGAAGAGGGTTTTGCATCACGGTGCTCTCTAAGGGAAAAGAGCAGTGGAGTAGTAGACATATGCGCTTGGCAATTCAACTACAGTGTTCACACTATACGCTTCAATATGACAATTTTTAAAGATTAAAACAGTCTCTTTGTGCACTTACGGAAGGCCAGAGAACTATCAGGCGTATTAGAGGCAAATAGAGGGACTGTGAGCCTGTGCATTAAACAGCGTGGGCATCACAGCAAATACAAATATCTCATTTCGTTGTAATGTAATGTGTGGAGCGATTGCAGCCGGCCCTCCGGGCATTCCCTAGACATTGTTTACCGCTCTGATTTTAATGGCTAGTTGGCCACATCATAAACAGGGTCTCCATATAAACCGCCATGACCCCTGGGCTTAGCTCTTATCTGCCTGCTTCATTGGGATAAGCGGCAGCTGTGATTACTCACATAAACACAAACGGGGACTACCATTACAGAGGCGCATACAGCGGAGGATCACGGGTGCACAGTGCAGCAACCATTCTCACACAATGATTTGGTATGCAGCCTGCTGAACTATGCATGTACAAACACACACACACTCACACAGAATGATGTCAATGGTACATTTCATTTAGCAAGCATTTAGTTATATAAATACTCCAGCGGTGTCAGACAAAATTATCTAAATTTAAGAATAGGAACACACAATACAGTATATTAATAGATTATGTACATATGCAGAAAAGGCAGAAGAAGATTTATTTATGAGAGTTCATTAATGTTCATATTTTCCAGAAAAATGTGTATTTCAAAATCTTCCTCTGGTATCTTAGCTGCCAGTCACTCCCAGCTTACAAAGGCACAACACACACCCATCCAGCAATAAAGCCCAGCTCTGAACAATATGTGTTTTAATCAATGAGGCTGGTGAGTGTTGTCCATTCACATCCTGTTAGCTTATTAGCTCGTGCAGAGAAATGTATCGTCTCAGTGTCTGGGCTATACATTTCAGAGTACATTGAAGAAATGCATGTATACAGAATATGGCTGAGGTAAGCATCGATGGAATCCACAGGTTTCCAATCCCTTGGCCTACAATCCATACAGGCCTACAGTTTATACATTACGTGTCCTATGATCACATACAATTTTAAACATTAAAAGGCAGGGTCAGTCATTCTCTAGAACGATTGCTAACTTCGAGCTCAAATCATAACGGTATCGCTCCGCGATCCTCCGCGGCGCTGCCTCACGCACCGAAATGCATTGTGAAGCAAAGCTTTTAGTTAATACACGCAGTGTTTCCCGCTTTGTTCATGTTCCTATTAACAGAGCCAGGGCTGTGTAGAAGTATCATATAATTTTTTCAACACGCACAGAGAACGGTAAGATATTTGTTGATTTGACACAAAAAGTTTATTAGTTTAAATTTTGCCTGAAAAAGCTGACTATACCTTTAACCAGCTCTATAAAACATGGTTTACTGTAAGTTGTTGAGGACGCTTGAGGTTCTGTTTTCATTCCATTAGTTGTCTCGTGGAAACAACGAGCTGAAATGTTACTTTTGTAAAGCTGCTGTTAAGCATTATGCATTTGGGTCAAACTGCACTTCAGCCAGCTTATAGGGGAATTAATTTGTGTCTGGGGGAAAAAAGCCTGGTTGTGAAATTAATAAAGGTGGTCATGGATGACTTGTAAGACTAATACCTCAGCCAAGTACTCTCAACTAAGGCCGCATTCAGACTTCTTTTTGGAAGCTGTCTGCCTCTTTTTTACATTAAAACCCTATGGAGCGGACCATGTTTTTAAAAGCGCCATGGGCGCTGAAAATAAAAGCTGCCGCAGGCGCTTAAATCAGCAGCTCTGGGTTTCTTTTTCAGTTGAGAAAATTTCAACTTCTTAAAAGAAAACACCCTACGTCATCCACTTGTTTGACAGTTGACCAATCACAAGCTGTGTAGCGAGACCTGGGGTTTCCCATAACAACCGCAACAACTGTTTCAGCTGCTTTTTTTTCTACATGAATGATTGCCCAGGCCATCGCTTTTCATTTAAAAAAAAGAAGTTACGTCTAAACGCGCCGTTAAACTCCTCTGCTTTCTCTAGAGACACTGAACCGACAGGTCGGACATGGAGAACGAAAAACTAAAGCCCACTCTGGTTCGGACAAGAGAACTACACAAGGTTAGTAACTTTAAGGCAATAATACCAACATTGGTTGGTGTCTTTGTCATGTCACCTGTCTTTGCCCAGATATTAAAAGTAGTCAGCTTTTTGTAAAACCAATGATCATTGAGAGTTAGTGTAGTGTAGTACGTAGTGTAGTACTTAGTTTCACCATGTGTAACCAAATGCTAAAATCCAACTTTTAGGACACATCGTCTATAGATTAAACATTTCTAACTGGGATATAAGGGTACGGTGATATAATTTGCCATACACACAACTGATGTGATAGCTGTTGTCATGGGTGACATAACGCTGTATAGAAAAATCAATTTTTTAGCCATTTTTTCTGAGGTCATCTGCAGAAATGACAGTTTGTCAGTAGGATACAAAATAGCATGCCCGCAGCCTCTGAACCAGATAAAGCTTGGCTGACAGGGATATCTACGAAGTGCTACCTAACATGAAAGACTGGAATAGAATTGTCGATAACACGCACACAGTAAAATGATTAAGTGGCTTAAATGTAAATATTACTCTAAACAGCATGTAAACAACACCGGCCTGTTCATAGGAGCATGTAATCACATAGGCCAACATGACATGGTTTCATTTGCTCCTGGGAGCTTAGTGAAAGCTATGAGGTAATATGGGTGTTGTAAGCTGAAAGCCGCTTGGCAAAATGTACGAAGGATGAAATACAACATTAGTCTTTTTTTTAAAACGTACCAATATTCTCCAGGCTATTTAAAAGCTTTAGTATGAAATAGAAATACCAATGGAATGCACATTCTTGAATGTTTTATGGTTGGCCTATGTAATGTAATTAATTTTCTACTGGGATGTTTTAGCTTGTGTAAATATTAAGCTGTTTAAAATAAAAAAAAGTGTCTTGCTTATTAAATGTGTACTTTGATTAGGCTACCACTAGGGTATACCTTCACCTGCCATTTCCTGAGCTGAGTAAGAAAGTTACTTTAAGATGTAATATTTCTTATACAGTAGTCTCCTGGCATAAGAAATCATTGAAGAGCAATCCAATCCGGTCTGTTGTTATTTCCGTTTATTTATTATCTTGTGCAGCTTATGTGGCTTACTCCACCAGACAGCATACAGTACGTATCAGGTAGTCTTTAGTGCCATCGGCCACCTGACTCGAGGCAAACCCTCAAAACACAGTAAGAGGGGGTTAGGAGGTGCCTGGTTGTAAACTGTTAACAAGCACACCATGAACTCTAGTGGTCAGCAAATAGTGCAGGTGTAATAACATTGCCCTTAGCGAAAGATGTATTTTGAATTGAACTAAAGTACATTTACAGTCTGAAAAAACATGCAACAGTGTCTCTGAGCTCCACACTGCAGCAGCTGAGATCAGTCCAGAACTTGTGAGCTTGGAATTCTATGGAACATGGAACTCCACAGGCTTTGGTTGACACCTATAGGTGCCTGCTCCATCCCTAATGGTTTTGAATGGACTGGAGTGAGCAGAACAAATGGTGCAACTGGCAACTATCCAGGCTATGCGGAGTGGCTAATTTAATGCTGGTCAGTTTTGTTCAGGAGTCTGAGCTGATTGAAAATACTTTTAGTCTGTTTTAAATTATTAATGTTTTATTGTCAGGTGCAGTTGTTAAGTTTCAGGTTTGTGTCTGTCAGTGTCTCTGTGTGAGAAGGAGCGCTTTTGTCCTGAATTGGTCTCGTCTGGTTTAGTGATTTGTCATTCTTTCAGTGGCTTCTGAAGAGGATGCCTGAGGGAAATTGTCTGAAAATATTTCCACAGGCCAGGTGAAAAATGTGTGATTTGTGCTGAAAAGTGACGTGGATGGACAGCGACTTGGGAACAAAATAGTATCACAATAGTTTTGCGTGTATGGTCTGGAAGAAAAGGAAAGACATTTGATTGTATCTCTTTGCCAACAAAGAATACAGCAATGCAACTGTTATTACCAGTAACCTTTATGTGTGATGCTACAGCATGCAGACTAGCTTAACTTTAGTGGGTAGGTTTGAGAGGTATATGGAAAGGAAGGTAGAAGGAATAAATGGAGGGACATTCTCAAGTAATCTTTGCCTTGTTGCCTTGTATAAACCTACACAGGTATTATAACACTGGAAATGGGTGTATGACTTTGGCATAGAAGGTGACATTTGAAAGACTTGACCTGGCTATTGACCCTTTAGCATATGTCTGCTCACTAGCAGAAATATGTTCTTCTTTAGAATTATGCTAACCCATAATAATTGTTTTATTTGGGAATGAAACTGCAACTGTGGATTGAATTATCTAGCAGTATGTGACGAGAGATGGTGAAATATTTTCTTGATGTGTAAAATAAGTCCAATGTCTCAACAGACAGACAACAAATCACTTATTTCACATATATCCACAATACTAACATATTAGGGGTTTGAATCACCAGAGGCGCCCATGATACGTTATTATCACGATTATGCCACGATACAATAAACATTGTGATTTTGGAAATATTGCGATATTCTGCAATATTTATTTTTTACTAAATTTATTACTTTTTCCAACTTCAAATTATGTAAATTGTATTACTGCAAAATGTGATTGTCAGGCCGACTAACTGACATGAACATGTCACAAATATTGTATACACCAAGTCTGTGCATCGATACAGTATTGCCATGGGAAATATTGTGATACGATGCTGTATCAGTCCCCCCCCCCACCCCCCACCCCCTATAACAGATTGAAGAAACATACATTAACCGCTTTTTCACACAGTGATGATGCTGCATATTTACATCATCCTTTACTGTAAAACAGTTTGGTTGTAAATGCAGACATTAAGTCATGCAAATGCCCATGTGTGCATTTTCTGCTATCTAGCTAGACTAGACAGTTCAGCACAAACACACGCACACACACGCACACACACACACACACACACACACTGCAGCTTCAAATTAATAAGTGACTCTGGACAGTGAGAGAAGATGTAATTACCTCTGGGACTAAAGGTGAACTAACAGGCCAAATCTGCCTGCCAAGTGGTGTGCATGCGTGTGTGTGTGTGTGTGTGTGTGTGTGTGTGTGCGCGCGCGTGCACGAGCGCATGTGTGTGTGCCTGCGTGTGGACGATGGGGTTCTTCATGACAAGGGATAAGAGCGAGCGACTCAAATTTGCAAATGACTCTTAATATCTGGCTGCGAGTCAAGTGTCTGGTTTTTTTCACTGTGAACCTGCTGCGCTGAAGTAAAGGTCAAGCCGAGAACAAGCCCGTGTCCGTCATGAGCTCATAGCCATTTGACAGCTCTCTGAGAGGTCAGTGTGTATTCACAAGGGGAATTGGAAATTTGAAGATATAAAGATAGAAGACCTCACAAGACCTCTTGACATCAGTGTACTGTAGAAGTGTACAAGGTAAATGCAGTGGGAGCTTCTGCACAGAGCCAAAAAAAAAAAAAAGCACTGCCCTTCACACCATCACTAAAAAGAACAGTAAAGCTCTGAGGAAATGGATGACTCTGTCTGCGTTATGAATGCACACGGAGCAAATATTTCTCATGCTGGCTTTGTAAGTTATCAGTCTGCCGTCTTGTTGACATGTCACATTAGTTCTGGTTGAGCTTCTGTAAGAGGACGCAGTACTCCAGTGACAACAAAATCGATACGGTGTGATTTTGTGTGACCACAGTGGTTGCAGATAGTAGCTCAATGGTTCCCCATCATAAAATGCAGGTTTTTCCAAATGTTGCGTCATCTGGAGTTAAGAGCTGGACTCATTTTGAAGTTAAAATTTACATTTTTTTTTTCTATCGCTAACAACCGCTTACCTATACCGAAGGTACTTTTTTGAAACTCTTAACACATCAACACACCTACCTCACACAATTAGCCAAATACTAAATATTCTTATCAAAATCTCGTCTTCTTAATTGAACGCTAACTCTACATTTCAAAACGCAAAAAAAAAACAAATTTATCTTTACATACTTTTGTTAAGATACATAAGAGTTATGTATTTACATACATAACTCTTATAAAAACACTGCAAACCCAACTCAAAATCACATAATTCTGTCAAAACACTAGCATGTTTTCTTTCCAAGAGGAACATAATAGTCAATCATAGCACACTGACTTTCAAAATATTAAAAGCTTATGGAGTTAAAAAAACTGCATTACTTTTGATGTTGCATATAGTGTGAATTTGAATTTTTATTTTTATTTAAAAATAAACTATGTAGAAGTAAGTGTGCTTTATACTGTAAAACGTAGGGAAAAAAATTGACAGAATTGAAAAAGTAAAAGCTTTTTTTAGCAACAAGAAATTGCAGCCAGTGATCAACAAATAATCTAACATACTGTATGTGGCTTATGGTTCAAAATTTGTAAAAATACAGTCAAATACTACTTTGAGTGAGACAAAAGAAAAGGAAAAGAAGCGTAAGAAACAAAAATGCACAGTTCTGTTCTACAGTAATCTATGCATGCTATGTTCATGCTATGTTCTAGCCTGGCTACGCCTGACCATTGCTCTCAACTCAATTTGTTTTGCTGAGATTACAGTATAGTCTAGAAACCCTGTCCGCATTAGCGTTTTCACAGCCACCCTGCTGGCGGACCAATCAGGGTGAGTTAGTGAGATGACGTTGGAATCAAGAGTGTTTCTAAATGGTGGTAGAGCTAGATGAGGCGACCAAAACAGTTGTAGCAACACTGATTTGTTAAGGCTGTCAATCATTTCAAAATGACTAACCAGAGGTCTATGCCCTGTAGGAGGCAATGACTGAACACTTCCCAATGGAGTGTGGCCATATTCAAGAAGTGAATATTGTGTCTGGTAACCAGGCTAACAATCTTCAGCAAGATTGTATGATCTCCTTGGAACACCGCCACACATTCTTAGTCCTCTCCCTTGTTCTAGCCCAACTACTCCTCTCCCTGGCCCAAGTATCCCTCTCCCTAGACAGTATTATTTCTTTCTCTTTTGAGAAAGTTGTTCTGTATCCACACTAGATGAACTCAATCTTTTTTATGGCTTTGTGTTTGTCTATATAATTGAAAGTATTACACCTGGCTATGTCTTTGATTGAGATTAGACTTAGGTGTGATTTATATATTTTACACAAATTAAAATAAATCAAACTATACCTCAATGATATATTAATCCAGAAATGCGTATCAGCTGCTTCAATATAGATTTTAATATGCTGTTGTTGCAGAAGTAGAGGCTTTATAAACAATATACAGTTTCTGACATACTGTGTGAAAGCATTTGTAAAATATACAAGAAAGAGACATAATTTTGGTTTTGGTTAAGCTTGTTTGTACAGAAAATATTGGCATTTTAGAAATGCATTAATTGACTGCATATTGTGTGGAGACAACATTCATTGTGTTAATGGTATAGTCATGAACTGACGGATGTTGTGCCAATTGTGTTTAGAGACAGATTGGACAAATTGGCGTAAAAAAAAACTAACAAAATCGTATTGGAAAACTAGTCAGATATATTTGGCTCCAGATGTGACATATCTAAACTGTAACCAATCGAATACAATCGGCAAATTAAGGCATATTAAGGAAAGTTTGGAATTTACATGCACCTTCATCTATAATCTCTCAAATCGAATCTTAGTTATTTTATCTTAATGTTATTTTATATCACACTTTAAAATGTGTTGCTAGTAATCTCAGCACTCCCAATTTGGTTTTGTGTGTTTCTTTACAAAGCTTTGCCCCAAGCAACATGTTCACAAGACTAGTTTTCTTTTCAGCAGAACACGCGTGTGTGTGTGTGTGAACATGTACAGTACGCTCACACATCCACCATCTTTCTCTCTTTCAGAGCTACAGCGTTTTGCATCTTATCTAACTTCCTGAATTCCTGAATAATATAATTTGTGATATTTGTGCTGTCGGCTCCCCAGTCATTCATCGCTATATTATTCGTCTTTCCTGTTATTTTCTACAGTGTGGCGTCCCTCCCTCCTGTCTCTCACCAGTCTACTATATACCCATAGGGTAGAGGTGTGATGCTTCTACATATAAAGTTTTACAAAATGGCGGAGGGGAGCATTTATCAATATAATGAGTGACACTGTCTGACAATGTGTCAGCCAGTGTCACTCATTATATTGATTAATAAGATGTGAGATACTGTATACCCTCTCCGGGAACCATCACCTTATCGTGGTGGAGAGGTTTGTGTGTTCCTATGATCCTGAGAGCTGTGTTGTCTGG
>JAOEGT010102046.1:0-13107 GCA_025447795.1 Speoplatyrhinus poulsoni
GTGTGTGTGTGTGTGCACGCACCTATACATGCATATTTGGCTTGGACTTCTCCCCTCAAGAGTAGCCAAGACCAGTTACTAATTTAAATGTAATTCTGCAGCTCATGAGATTCAGTGGAGGTGTAAAAACCCAAACTCAGCAGATCACAACAGTGAGAACGTCTGTAGAGATGAACGAGAGAGAGAGAGAGAGAGAGAGAGAGAGAGAGAGAGAGAGAGAGACAGAGAGTGAGAGAGAGAGAGAGCGAAAGAGAGAGGGAGAGAGAGGAAGAGAGAGAGAGAGGCAGGGAAACAGCATTTGTGCACGTGTGCATCTTGAGTGTAGTCTTGTTTGTGCACAAGCACCTGTGCAGACATGATCTGGTGCGTGTCCAAGAGGAGCGACACCCTCGCACAGCCCTCCCACCGAAGTGTTCCCCTCAGCGATGGCTGATCAGCCGACGTGAGAAGGTAACGGAGCGGCCAGGTACCGCCATACACTCCATCCAGATGTGCTGCTATTGGGTGTAAAGTGCACGTCTGGGTGGCAGTGGGCCGAGGGCGGCTGAATTACCAATGACAGATGTGACTGTGTGTGCGCACACGCTGAAACACTTCCCCTGTTTTCAAAACTCGCTCCACATGGGCCCGTGAGCTTATATGACTTAATGCTGGCCTGCCGGAATGCTGAGAGTGATAAGAGAACCCCCCCTTCCCCTACATTGAGCCTGAGATAGATGGAAGGACAGGGAGGTGAGATGTGGCGTGTGTGTTGTTTTGGAGAGAGAGAGAGAGAGAGAGAGAGAGAGAGAGAGAGAGAGAGAGAGAGAGAGAGAGAGAGAGAGAGCAAAAACACACACTGACTTCGACTAACAGCCATATGGAAAGTAGGGCAGATGTGTTAAACGAGGGACAAAGGGCTTCTAAAGCTCTCCCCATCTCGCTCTCTCTCTGGACGGCCGTGCGTGTGTATAGGGGAGGGGGGGGGTTGTTTATAGACCAATCTTGTACCCAAAGTATAAATAATTTAAAAATGTAGTTACCAAAAAACATACCTGAACACCTGAACAAATGTTAAGTGCTGCTTGTGCTACAATTTTCCAGCTTCATGTTTTTGGGAGCGTGCTGACTCAGGGATAAGAGGCAACCTTGGGCAAGGTAAAAGTGAGACTCCAAGCTGCAGTTCTTCACTACGTGCCACCACCACCATACAGCCCCAAACTCAGCTCATAATGGCTGAATCGTTTAGATATTATATTTAAATGTAAAATATGGATACACTTTTATTAGTTACTTTTCAAGCCATAGACATGGCCTTGCTCCAAACAATATATTATAGAGTTAGTTGTGCCATAAACCTATAGTCTCTGCCTATGCTCTCGTATGACCCTTAAACAGTTCCCACAGCTCGCCTAGCTACAAAAGTAACGTGGCATTCCCTGTTAAAGTAACTGCAACGCTCTAGGTTTCCTCTTTTACACCACTACTAAAAACATACTTTTATATGAAAGCCTTTGATAAATCACGTATGGTGTGCCTAGTTTCGATGCCTACTCCTTTTACTTGCATTTTACTTCTTTTATTTGTTTTAAACGTTGTATTTATTGTGTATGGCACAGTTTTATTTTTGGTATATCATACTGTATGCAGTATTTTATTTGGTTCTGTACATCGTGTTTACATTTTATGTGTTATGAAAAGTGTTATTATTACTTTAATTAATTAATTTATTAATTTATTAATTAATTCCTTATTATTATTATTATTATTATTATTATTATTATTATTTAATTAATATGTAATGCCTTATAATGTATTTATTAATATGTAATTCCTTATTCTTTTTATATTCAATATGTAATCTTCTATTATTATTATTATTATTATAATTATTATTATTTATTTATTTTTTTTTATTAATATGTAATGCCTTATTATAATTTATTTATTAATATGTAATTCCTTATTCTTTTTTTATTCAATATGTAATATTTTATTATTATTATTATTATTATTATTATTATTATTATTATTATTATTATTGTTATTATTATGTAATGCTGTGTAGCGGATGCAATAGCGCCCTCCACTGGCCATGCTTACCGCGGTATGTCTTGGTGCACAGGTCCTGCTCATCTCCATACAGCCTCCACACGGGGGGAGGATTGACGGAGGAGGAGGCCTTGCCAGGCGACGGCGGGTCGGGCGAGGGCAGGTACCCGTTCAGCAGGTCCAGGAACTGGCCGCAGTACCAGGTCCAGCGCACCTGGGGCGGCTCGCGGTCGCACGTGTACATGTTCAGCGGGGACCAGGAGCTGAGGTTGCCCGTGACGACGCCCAGGCACAGCGAGGAGCCCAGGTTGAAGAGGCGCCCGCGGGTCACCCACTTCCAGCGCTGGGCATCCTCCTCGCAGGAGGCCGACAGGGACAGAGACCGCTCCCGGACCCCCAGGCACCGCCGGGCACCCTCGTGGTAGAAGGAGAACACGTCCGGGTCCAACGGCTCTGGATGGAGGGAAGGGAGAGTCATTCATAGAGCTCCAGAATGGAGTTGCTCTACCAGAGTATATATCTGCTGTTTCTTAAAATAGGACATTTTTATCTATTCTCATGCTTCTATATTGAATGTACTCTGGCAACTCCATTCTGCAGCATAATGAAGTGGAAGCATAACGACTGGCGTCGTTGATTGAATCGGGAGGGTGGGGGTGTGTGGGGGGTGCAATAGGGAGGACACTGGTCACATGGGTCATTTATTGAGCTGCTGCAGAATGGAATTGCTCTTAAAATAAACACCATGTCCTATTTTAAGGCACTCACTAAAAGATAATAATAATGAATCAAATAAAATAACCTTTAAATTCCTTAACAGACAGTGGATCATAACATGTGTTTATGCTTGTTGATACTATGCAGTGTTCCTGTTTTTTTATTTATTATGTTTCTCCTTTTAAATGTTATGGATTTCTTTCTTTTTTTAAGTTATGTAGTTGTATTGTATACATCTTGTATAAACCTGTAAACCTGGAAGAATTGCTATTGTTACGACATTAGATAATTGTGATCCAAACAAACTAACAAACAACCAACAAACAACAACAATGTCAAAACAGGGCTCCATGTTGGCCCAGGAGCTGAGAGATGACATCATTACAGGAATTAACAGCTTCACTGTTACCGGCGTTACAGGTAGCATCATGTGTACTTTGGGCCGCCGATGTCCCAATTATACTAAACTACGGCATTCCAAATGTCCACATAAACCTGTTCCAGCTGAACAGTTAACAGCTAATAAATGTTTTTCAAAAGTCAAATTCAACGAATATGCACTCATGGTCTGCTAGCTATCAGTTCTGTGTGTGTGTTGAAGAAATCCACACAACACTATGCGTTTTTGGCCATGTGTTTCCAATGTGAGGGGCAGAACTTCTGAGGGAGCACCCAAATGGCATTGATGAGAGAGTTTTGTATTGATCTAGATAAAAAAAGCAAGCTTTTTCCAGAATGACTTCACATTAAACAACACATTTAAACCCGTTACATCCAATAGTACAACCCAAATAGTTGATAATGTTATTGTTTCACTAGTGATGTCAAATGTAAGTAGTGTCTGCACGTTTGTGCATGTTATTATGGCTGTAATTACCACAATCGTTAGTTTTTTCTTCACGATAAATCCCCTATCATACCGGCCTGACCTGGATTGACTTCCAGTCAATAGTTGCCTTTACTCAGCAGGTAAAGGAAGAAGTTGTGACATGATATTCCCACCCTCACTTCTGCAAGCAATAAAACAGATAAAACATTGTTTTTTAAATGTGCATAAAAACGAAAAACGTCAGCCCTAACGTGCAGGAATTTCATGCAGGGAGGAAAAAAAAACAGGAAAATGTGTGGTTTTCTGTCATCCTTCCTTAGCTTTTTCTTTTGCCATGTGGGACATCGATTGGGACACTCAGAGAGTGGGCTCCTTCATGCGACTGGCGTGGTCGGCAGAGTACAGGTGCAAAACAGAGTTTAGCGTTTGGTGAAAAACAGGCCTTTTTATAGCGCAGCCCTTGAGTCCACTCAAGACAGCAGCCATGGGAACTCAAATCCCACACAGCCTCTTCTTTAATCAACATGCTCAGAGCCTCCCTAATTAAGTCAATGGATTGGATATTAACACAATGGAGTCTCCTCCACTGAACCATAACCAACCTCCCTGTCCTGCCATGTCATCAAAAGTACATAATCAACGCAGGCCTCTCTTCCATATGTGGCCTTCGCGGCGGCGCTGGGGCCCTTGAGAACAGACGCTAGCTTGCGGGTCTGAAGGTTTGCAGTAGTAGTTATGGAGTACAATGGTTGGAGAGCTCCCACATCGTCAGGACCTTGTACAGTGAGATAAAGCAGGACATAATTACAGCGCTGTTCCCAGACTGCCTTTCTGTAGCACCCTGTTGTTAGGTGTGTTTACTGTCAGCTAGTTGTGAGACGATAGGCTGCAGCCTAAACTCAGAGAGCTTCCATGCCTGTCCGTTACTTGTGGAACCTATTTAGGACAAATCCATAGTGAGGGAACAACCGTATTAGAGTCCAACTACCTGGCAGTATATTACTATGGCAATGCCACGTGACATTTGCAAATTACTGATGTGTCATAATCCAGAGCAGGCCCAAACAACAAGACTCCTTGCAAAGACCTGTGGTATTTACTACAGGAATCTCCTCAGCTACTACATGTATTTTAGCTACCTATTGAATTTCAGAGTGCTATTACAATTTCACGCCGGCATATAACACATCTCATATCAAAGTTAAAGGCACTCCAGACCTTGTTTTAACCTTGCCAGTTAATAATAGTAATTTATAGGAAGCTAGTTGTATGTACCCAATCTGGTGTGTAGAAATTTCACTACCATACTATATCAATACATTCTAACAGATTTTCCCAAGTATCTCCACATAATGATTACAGCATCGTTTAATAAAGGTATAGTTAATTATGGAGAACGATATTTAAGTCAAAAGTCAAAACAAGAACACCTCTCCTTTCAATGCCATAGGGTGATCCTTTACACATTGGAAACACATTGCTGAGGCTAGGATATTGTTGTGAGGTGACCTCTCCTTTCAATGCCATAGGGTGATCCTTTACCCATTGGAAACACATTGCCGAGGCTAGGATACTGTTGTAAAGTGCTATATTGTTTATGTTCCCATTTTTAAAGCCCGAGCTTTACAGAAATACTGGATTATTTTACGCACACAAAACGAACAGCTAGCAACTCGATATGATGAATTTGACTAAAAGTGTATTCGTTTATACTCGCTTAGTATATCTTTAATGTCAATATTCTCCACAGTAACTTGCTTAGGATGCGGCTGGTGTCGGCTGATAACCATTAAAAGCATGTCGTTAGGCCTTTTGTAATGATTAACATCAAAGTTATTACAGAGGCGAGGGTCTGCTTCGCTGTGGCCACAGAAAGCCTTTCAAGCCAGACCCAGCCCAGTCAAATGGGGTCATGTGGTGATGTCAAACATGATCTATCTGCATGTGAATTACGCTCATCCCACCACCACAACATATGAAGCTACACTGGCAAGTGACTTTCAACTACTAGACAACTTAAGAACGAACAGACACAAACCAAGGAGAAATGTCAATAGCATTGTAATTCCACTCTGAGAGGGATAAGTCTCTGCGTTTGAAATGGGAAAGCTCAGACATGGTGCAGCACATCACATTAACTTTAAACCATCCAACCCTGTGAAATGGAAGCCACAAGTCTCCTGCTGTGATCTCATCCACCCTTGCCTCCCCCTTATCTCTCTGCTCTGTCACTCTTTTGAACACTGAAGCCCGTTTCCTGCTAAGGATGCAGGCTTATATAGTCCTGCAGCCAAGATCAACCAGCATCAGGAGCCAGAGGAGGCAGATCTTCTGGGAAGATCGGCCTCCACCTTATCAGCGGCTCACTCTCTGGGCCAGGAGTGTGAACGCTAATCATCTGTGTTGACTCCAGCAGATGGTCCCATTAGGCCCATATGACCAACTTTCGAGAACTCGTACTGTATTAAACTTGCACAGAATATCAACACTGATATTTTCAAGAACAGTTTCAAATATATTTTAAGGAGGAATCACAATTGAACGTTTTTCTTCCTTGTTAAGATTAGTTAGATAAGTCAACAACAAAACCTTTTTTAATTAATAGTTCATCATAAAAGCCAGCTTGTTGACTATAGAACATATTTCTGCTATACTGCTGCACCAACTTAAGGAGGTTCGCTTTATAGGGGAGAAGAGATCAGGCTTAAACAAAAGTCTAATTTATCTAGATGTTACTTGCACATAATACAATTTTGTAAACTTTCATAAAAATGGTGCCATTTAAAACCAGCTCATGCTATAACGGTTATAGCTGTTTTTACAGTGGTCTGGTTGTGAATGTGCTTCGCCCTGAGTAGCTCTGGCGTGGATGGGATGCACAAGAAAAAGGTTTTTCTGCATTTTGCTGCCATGTTCAAACAAAAAAAAGATAGCATATGAGGCACAGAGAAAATTATTTGACACCCATACACCAGCATGGTAGAATGGTAGAATGATTTTCACAGATCATTATACTGATATTTTCATGTTCAAATGTATTATGCAATGAAGTATCAATACACTATAGGAATAAAGTAAATAATGATTAGGCCAATGTGTAAAATTATTGCGTGATGTGGGCTCATAGACAGTTATGAGTTATCAATCTTAGATATAGCCTTAGATATAAGCAAACGTCAAATAAAGAATCTAAACTGACATGATGATGTATAGTTTATTATCTTAACTTGATAGTCTACAATTATGTCCATGCTAACATCACAATTTATGGGCAAAACAATAACTTTGAATGACAGACTGCACTTATAGACAATTATAATGACTTAACACATTTTAGATCGACTCAAATGGATCCCCCAATCTCAACATAGCATTGGGAATTCGAGACAGTTGGCATTATTTTAAACAAAGGAATCTTATCCAAAACAGCAGTAGAGATTAATATGGATATGCCCCTGGCCGTTTCTGATATTCTGCTGGTGCCCTGACCTAATTTCTTTGCAAATCGGATTTCACTGAAAGAAATAATGATTCCATTAACCTATTTTTCCTTTAACATAACAATTTTTTTGTATTCCCCCCCCCACACACACACATTGTGATTTAGGACTAATCTCGACCACACCAAATATGTGCTCTATATTGTGATGGATAAAGTCTGGAGTCTGGACTACTGAGTTAATTGCGGCTGCCTAACAGTCGGGATGTAAAGGTCACATCTGCCTGCAGGGTGCCAAATCAAGCGTCAGGCTATCGCCAGTTTACAATGCAAAGTTGAGTCAAAACATCCCATACTAAAAATAGAGCAAAAACCTCCACAAATCAGTATTTATAAAGTACGTAATAGTTTTAAAATGTTTTAGTGCAACAATAAAGCACACAATGTGAGACATAACACTCCAAAACCCTTCCCCCTCCCCAAACCACATCTGGTTCCACTCAGAATTCGGACTTTCGTTCGTGGCATACCAAGCATCAGATTCAGGGAGAACTTTGCGTAGAAATAGAACGCATTGTCATGTTGTTCGTGCAAACTACGTTGGATAAGTTGCTATTGTATCGTTATAAACAAAAACGCGTTCGTTGTCACGTATTTAACCCCCAACAACTTTCCTTGAATGAAATGAGACTTTGCGAAAACAAAAAAGGACAAACGTTCCCTTACCTGACACGCTCCTCTGAAGTTCCAGACAAAAGAGGAATAAATATAAAGTGCATTTGTAAAAATGTTGGCAATTTGTCCATGTTCTTCTCTGCCCCTGGTTTCGGTGACGGTCTTCGTTTTGCATGTTAAAAGTGAAATAGGAAAAAATTGGTCGCTGGGAGCTAACTGGCGGGGGTGTTTTATTTTCGGGACGGATAAAATGCAGTGAGTGAGCAGAGGTGTAGCGACACCATCGGACCCTTAGAGGAGAGACGGCTGTGGGTCTGCCTTTTCACTGACTCAATCTCAGATTCGTCCTAAATGAATGGAGGAGCTGCTGCGTCACCGCACGGTTCGCTGTCGGTGTGCATGAAGTCTTCACTCTTCAGTAGTTTTATCACGGATGATGACCGTTTCAGACATCTCTCCCCCGAGCCACAGCATTAACCATGGGGCATTAACTGACTGACGCAAACATGTTAGAAACTTTGTAACAACGCAGGGCATTAACGATTCTGCTACATGTATTTCCCTTAATGTTATCAAATATTTTTTTAACTTGGCTTTTATTTATGCAACTGTCTTTCATTTTTATTTGAGTTTATTAATGCTAAGTACTTTGAGCTGCATTCATTGCATGAAAGGTGGTATATAAATAGAGGGTATTATAAATTAATTACATTTAGCCTAGGCTACCATGTTATCAGTGTTGGGCAGTAACTACTGTAATGTTATTACTTTTTCAATAACTAAATTGAAATACATTTTTAAAACAGTAATACTATAATCCAAGTAATGCTGCATTACAATGATATTTCTGTTCCTAGCAAATTTAGAGCAGGTTAATTTAACAAACTTGTTCAATCATCTGGTTTAAGAGGCTGCAATATTTTCACTTTGGTTGATTGTTGACTCCTAAAGTTAATTATTGTTCAATTCTAAAACGAGCTTGCTACACAGGATGTAATTTTTCAGAAGGGGCAGGGTAGTAATAGTTAAAGTAATAAAGTAATGTAACTATTTATGTAACTAATTACTTTTAACATTTAGCAATAAGTAACATTACTTTTTGAAGAATTAATGAGTAAATAGTAATTTATTACTAGTCCTGAGTAATTTGCCCAACACTGGAAGTGAGAACATGTTTAATGCAGCTAAAGATGAGTTATGGGTCAAATTCTGTTAGTGCTGGCATCTACAATAGGTGATTTTCTTTTGAAACTATGCAATACAATACCCACAAAAATTCCTGAATGAGAATGTACTCATATGCGAAGCCGTATAGCTCCCAATCTAGATCAGATGTGGAAACTAGATTATAATTAAGATTGTATGTTCATATTCAGACCTACAGTAGTAGCTGTTATTTAAAGGGACAACATTTAGTCTGTTGTCAGTGGAGACATACAAACATATAATCTCACCACAAATCAAAGAAATCCAGATAACAAACAATGCCCTAACATAAATTATTATTTAGCCAAAAGTAAAGGACAGTGATGCTGAATTTAGAAACAATGGTTCAAACTTCGTCTAAAAGAGTCAAACACAAATGTTAACCAATAGTATTTAATGGTTTATGTAATTCTCTGCTAAGGCCCAATCTCCCCCCCGCCCCAAACAGTACTTATTAGGTAAACTGGTCCCTCGCATTTTATTGGCCAAAAATAAATTCAAACATACCTAAATAAATATGTGCGTTTATGGAAAGGGGGGCCAATTCAAAACGAAACGGTTCCAATTAAAAGGCAACTTGAAAAAACACCACATTATTATTATTCTTCTCCATAAAACTGGTTAAATTGAACATATTGAAAAATAGTAAAAGGGATCATTCATCAGCAGCCTCCACTTCATATCAAGTAACAACTCTGAAAAAAAAACATTCTTTAATATTAATATTAATTCTAAAAAGAAAAAAAAAAACTGAGGTGGAACACTGCCACCTACTGGAAGTTTTAAGCTTTGGTCACAGGAGTTTTGACAAGGAAATAGTTTGTGTGGAGAGGATTCTTGCCACTCATCACAAGCCATCTGGGCCTGGAATTAGAAAATGTGTGCGTGTGTGTGTCCGGGATGGGGGGGGGGGGGGGGGTTTTTATGACAGTGCCATGCACATTTAGGTTTAAGTTCAGTTCGGGCACTCTTGAGTCGGGTTCTGAAGGCGAATTAGGGCGGGGGAAGAGAATGCCTTAAAACAAAGCTTTAAAACGTGGAGCTCTCAGACCAGAATGGCTCAAGTGTGTGTGTCTGTGTACAACGTTATGCATTGGTACAGCAATGGTGGGTGGCTGGGGGGCGGGGCCTTCCACAGCAGTTAATTTGATCTGGCCTAAGTCAAAACAGTTCTACACTTCTCCCTCCCCCATTACATTTTTGTTGTAGTTTTATTTTCTTCCAGAAGACATTATCCAGAACGTTGAAGAGCCACACCTGTCCTGTAGGGGGCGACATTCCGTAGAGGGGAGCCACAGACACCGCCACTCTCTCGAGGGAGGGGGCTACAAATGGGCAGCAGGGAGGTGGGAAGGTGGGGTGTCTAGGGGAGGGAGGAGAAAGGGGATCCCCCAAATCTCTCCATCACCCCAGAAGCCTCCCTCTGACGGCTACTCCTCAAATGTAGCAATGTGTACGTGGATTGGATAGAGGACGCCACTTGCCCTCCCCCACCGACACCCCATCCCCAATTAGCCAGGCTCTCTTAGTCAGTTCAGTTCAGGATGACGAGGCGTGGGGGAGAGATAAGGGGTGCGGGGGGGGGGGCGTGCGAGGCTCAGTTGGAGGCGCTGCTGCCGGAGGAGCTGGAGGTGGAGGCCACGGCCGTGCCCGACGGGCCCGACGATGCCACAGACTTACGGATGTGCGGCATGAGGAAAGGGTCGCTGGCCAGCTGGTGCACGTCGATGCGGTCCTCCTTCCTGTAGACCAGGCAGCGCTTTATAAAGGCCTGGGAGAGGGGATGGAGAAGGTTGAGAGAGAGAGAGAGAGAGAGGGGTCAGTCATTCTTGCCAAGTTCGAGCTCAAATCAAAACATCATCGCCTCACACATAGAAAGGCATTGTGAAACAAAGCGCAGTGCTACGGCTTTGTTGATACAAGCGTTGTTCGCCACTATGTTTATGTTACTATTCACAGGGCCAGGGCTGTGTAGAAGTATCAGATTATCTTCTTTCAACACACACAGAACGGTAAACTAGCGAAATGCGAGGTGAATTTGGGGGGGGGAAAAGTGTATTAACTTAGATTTACACTATACCTTTAACAGAAGATAAAGCAGAGCATACAGTGTTTTAAAGGCTCATTGTTATAAAAAAGGTACAGTCAGCGATTGTAGGCAAATACAACATTTCAGACGATAATCTGGTGTTTCTACACAGCCCTGGTCAGGTAAATGGGAACACGTACAAAGTGGTGCAGACCGCGCCACGCAATATGGCGATGTGAATCTAATGTATGGCGTGGAGCTTCAAAGGGAGCACCTTATGGCATTGAAGGGAGAGGCGTTTTTGTCAGAATAACTAAACCTTTACAGTATTTCTCGGTAGCTTGTACAATTCCTGGAACTACTCACCCCTTTTCTCAGATCTTCACACACAATTTAAACTTGGCCCTCAGACAACACACACAAGCTGTCAATAACACAGACTACATGACTGTTTCTTACACACCGAAGGGATTAAATCAAAGCACTGCTACCAAAATGTTTTGAGGAATACTGCTCCCATGAGGGATGGGTTAAATGCAGGGGATGAATTTCACACTATGTATATGTGATAATAAAATCACATTTACCTGTTATACTGCAAGTGTGTTTTAAATGTGTTTTAAGCGCATCTTAAGTGCAATTTGGCTGTCGCAGACGAATCGGGAAATGGTACACGATGGACCTGTGCAACAAGCTATCGGAGGCTTGTGCCCGCTGACAAGTGACAAGCAGAATGGAAAGCCCAACATCAACAAGAGTAATATTGACCTATGGGAGAGACTGGTTGAACCGTGGTGGCGGCAGCAGCATCTTTGTCTGTTTGACAGCGCCAACAACAGGAACCGAAAGTTACCTCCCATTCTCTTTGTGAACCTGACGAGAATTACGGTCCACGTTCTCCCAAATATGTTGTTGTCTTAATGCGCCTTATTTCTCTTTATCTCAACACAAAAGAGCTATATCGATATAATATATATATATCGATATAAAAGATATTATCTAATTTTATCTCTTTTGAAAAAAATTCAGATATACCTTTATATCGCCCAGCCCTAATGCCCAGGGTGTGAGTCGCCTCACACCCTGGGCAACTCCAGAGTAGAATAAAATCCACCTGTTATCCACTAGAACGGTTCCAGAACCAAAACTGTGCGTAGAGGTGAGCCCCACCAGATCTAAATGGTAGCGCTCCACCTCCTGCACAAGTTCTGGCTCCTTCCCCCACAGTGAGGTACAAGGTGAGGTACAAGTACATTAAAATGTACATTAAAATGCTTAATGGCAAGCCCTGCATATAGTAATTAATGCACATTAGACTAGAATAGGAAACCTGCTTTACGTTTATTTTATATTTTGATTACTGTCCCTTTAAAACAGGTTGGTTTCACACTGTTTTTAGCATCTAGGCAACACAGGTTCATGTCGTTAAGATTTAGTAATTATTAAACTCTTGTGTGTTGTAATACAAGCTCCCCTGTTCTTTGTTTTCATAGCCGGGCCAGATGTTTGGGCCAGATGTGCGTGCATGTTATGTGTGTTTGTGTGGCACAAGAAGAATTTGTTTTGGTCTGAGAGGCTGGTGCTCCATCTAGTGGCAGAAGGTCACAGAGTTACTTTAAGAGAACAAGCGCAGCTGCACTTACGTGTATGCGCACAGACAAACTGGTTAAACGCATGTTGCCATATTGTGAATGTTATTGTGAGGACAAGGTGATGAGGAGGCGGAGAGGGTCCCGTACCTTAGCTTCGGGTGTGACGACGGGTTTTGGGGGAAACTGCACCTCGGTGGCCTTCAATATGGTGTTCTCATGTAGGATGTCCTGTTGGGACTGGTTGTGTCCAAAGGGCTGCACATGACAAAGTACATGAGCCAAACATTATGAAAACAATGGCAACTCCTTATAAGGCTGTATAACGTAGGTGTGTAGGTGTAGGTGTGTCTTACCTTGCGCCCATACAAACACTGATAGAAAATCACTCCCACAGACCACACATCCACCTTATTGGAGATTTTAGGCGGCTCCTTTCCAACCACAAAGCATTCTGGGGGCAGGTACCTGGCGATGCAATGGGCAGAGACATTTGGTTGAGGTTATTGCTGCCAAAAGGAGGGTCAACCAGTTATTAAGTCCAAAGGTTCACATACTTTTTCCTCCCTGCACTGTGAATGTTTACATGTTA
>JAOEGT010102057.1:0-13105 GCA_025447795.1 Speoplatyrhinus poulsoni
ACTACTGACAAATGTACTACATGTAAGTTGCTTTGGATAAAAGCGTCTGCCAAATGCCATAAATGTAAATGTAAATGCAAATGTAAATGCACGCAACTACCTTCAATGTAATATGGAAAAATACAGCTGTTTGTCGATATAATAAAAAATGAGTCGGAGCTCGAGGCCCCTCCCCTAAATCCACAGTTTTTTCCTTTATATACATGTATATATATATATTATATATATATATATATATAGGCCCAGTAGCGTAGCCAGAAATGTGCGTGTGGGTGGGCGTGCATTTCCATTACAGTTTCGATTGATAGTAGTGACAGCAATTCGTATTAACAATGTTGATCAATTGATCCATATGATCATCAATGCTCAATGGCAGCCAGGAGGGTGAGGCTACGTGAATCACAAACTGCAGGCAATGGACCATCGCCTTCCTTTGCGAAATTCATACTCAAAGCCTACTCCATTCTATCCTTAATTATAAACTATGTCACAGAGTATCTGTAATATATATAATATATTCATTTGTTTAAATCTAGGCTTATATAAACCATCATGTTAATTACTAGTCTAGTTTCCAAATATAAATAAGGATACTTGACATAGCAATGACTTTCTGCTAACTCTATTTTTAGCACAAGTTGTCTTAGCAAATGTGTTAAGAAACTAAAATTGTAAATATAAAAAAGTGTTGAAAAGTACTATAATGAGGGCAAAATTAATGATTTAATAATTTATTGGAAAATGCTGTTTACTTTTCATTGGACATTATAGCCAATAATAATTTTATCCAGATAAAAGCAGCTGCAAATGGCGGCAATCACATATTATGGGACAATCACTTTTAGGAACGACACCTGTCGCCTGTTAACGACAGACAGCTCGAGTGTTTATCTTAACATCAAAAAAAAAAAAAAAAAAAAAACTGGTTGGGTGGGCGGTGGTTCTAATTAGGTGACAGTCGCACTCCCACCCGTGGCGACGCGGCTGCGGCCTAGTCTGTTTTTTGCTATGCAGGGCGGGGCCCTTGGGGCATGGAGGTCCCCCCTTCCCGTCTCGCAGTGACTGCGGGGGTTTCCCAGCCGCCACTGGTGTCATGCTCTGTGTTGCTCAGACAATCGATGAGAATGGTTTAAATTATGCATGAGGACATTGTGCTTGTCATGCTTATCAGTATTTAATGTACTTTGGAAAGAAAAGTATTATAAAGTAAACAGCATTTTCCAATAATTTATTAAATCATTCATGTAGCTTTTGCCCTCATTATAGTAATTTTCAATACTTTGTATTTGAAATTACCTACTTACACAATGTTTGTGTAACACATTTGCTAAGACAACCTGTGCTAAAAATAGAGTTAGCAGAAAGACATATAAATTATATTCAAAGCTGGAATAAGATAAAGCCTATCTGATGTCAGAAGGAAGAGATAGGGGTTTACATACAGATGTAAAGAGATGTAGTTAGCTTGACTGGGGCAACATCCTTCCTGTGCGTTGCCAGTTTGTCTCTAAAGACAAGGGTGTGGCAGTGTTTATGCCAATGGATCGCTGTCATTGTGCTCATATCTCTGAATACCATAACCCTACGACTCGTCTCATTAAATCCTGATCATTAATGCTAGATTATATCAATGGGACCATTAAAATGTCTGAGTGCCTAAGTGAGGGGTTTTGGGTTTATGCTTTTTTCGTCTGCGGTAGAGTGGCCATCAATATCTGCTATTACACAAGAAAAGTGTTATGAGTACATGAGAAAATCTAGCCATATCAGCTGAGATAATACCAGGTTCTGTATGCTGTAATAGTAATACTTTTTTCAGTAAGTCACTAAGAGTTACTGCGTTACAAGAACGAGATTTCTAGTGCTAACAAACTTAGGGTAGGCTATTTGAACCAACTTGTCCAATCATCTGGTTTGAGAGGCTGCAATGTTTTCACTTTGGCTGATTGTTGACCCCTAAGGTTCATTATTGTTCCAATAAAGAGTATTCAATTTTAAAATGAGCTGGCTACACAGGTTGTCATTTTTCAGAATGGGCGAGACAGGGTAGTGATTGTGAAAGTAATATAGTAATGTAACTAGTAATGTAACTAATTACTAATTTTTAATACCCAATAATAAGTAAAGTAACATTATTACTTTTTGAAGGAGCAATAAGTAACTAGTAACATATTACAATTCCTGAGTAACTTGCCCAACACTGCAGGGCATACACTGCTAGAGAATGTGAATGATCTCATCCCGCTAGTTTGAGCTTCCGATGTGAACAGCTCTATAGGAACACTTTTTTTGGCTTACCAACAATGATAAATGTTGACATGTCCAACCACCAATAAAGTGGAAATCCTCTGTTAGCTCACAAGTCATGAAACCATACCCCAGTAGATCTATTTAAAATGGGTACTATGTGGTATTTGTGGTATGGGTGAAAGCATCAACCACACAATTTGTATTAACACCATAAAATATCTGTGAAATTTTTATTCAAACCGATGCATTCACAAGTCCATCCCCCGTCCGAGCAGAAACTGTATTTAAGACTTAAGACTTCCTGTACTTTACTGTACAAACAAGAAAAAAATTATTTGCAGACATGTCCAGTGCCAAATATAAAATAATGCAACAGTTAGTTCCAACCAAGTGATTTGATTGGACAAGCCGCATTCCATGCATACAATATTTACTTCAAAAGTCAACTAAATTGTCTAGCGATAGCAATTTCCCCAAAACAAAATACAATTGAATATGTTTATATGCATTAAAGCATTCCAACTAAGAATAGGTCTACCTTCCAAACACAGAAAATGTCAACATTCCAAACTCACAATACACTTTAAAAACAAATCATCTCAAGACTAATAGGGATTCACAAGTCACATATCCAATTATTTTACTGGCACTACATGTGCATGTCAGTAAGACTCCCCACCACAACATTTGCCATTTTTGTCTTTGCTGGTGGTGTTATTTTGAGTCTGGGGTCCTGGCCCTGGGTGGAGTTTTACACAAATGGCTTTGATGTCAAAAGCTGTCTAAATTAACTCTGTAGAACTGTAGAACTCTGTAGGTCTCTGTATAACTCTTTATATGTGAATGGTCTAACATTTATGCTTAATATAATAACAATAACTATCTGTACTAAAACATTTCTAAAAGAATTTATTGTTTTTTGAAGGGTTATGACTGTATTAAAAGGAATAATTAGGATTTGTCTTGTAAAAATACAGAAAAATAAGTTAATGGTAGATCATTCTTTTTTTTGTACAGGTTTCTATATTTTTAATATAGTATTTTTCCCTTTTATTTTTATATGACAGTTTTTTCCATTTTTTCCAGTTATTTTCTGATGCCACTGCTGACAGAAAATCTTTTTTTTTTTTTTTTTTTATTATTATTTCGTTTTACAGTGTACACCATTCTGAATTGGGAATACCTGGCTGTAGGCTACATCAATCTTCAGAACAGCAACATTGGACTGTGTACATGTATGCACTCTCAAATTATATACATGTTTAATACTCTGTTATGTTTTGAATTTTAAAATATGCCTTGTTTATTTACATACGTATTTCAAACCAGTGAAATATCTGCACATTTGAACATTGTCATTATATATCACGCCACTGGGGGCAGCACTAATACATGCGTTCTAAAACAAAGCAAGTCGTTTCATACGGTAGGTGTGTGCATGGCCTTGTCAGTCAAAAGCCTGTTTATACATCAGAGTGTGCGTTGAACTGGATGTTTACACTGCACACAGTCCAAGTCTCCAATAAGAGACACATTCACGTTGTGCCAGCCTGTCAGACAGCTAGTCAGCCAGCAAGAAATTACCCTCCCTGCCTGTCATGCGTGTCCTTAGTAAAGTCCTAACTGAAACCAGATGTGTAGAATTATATCAGTTACAAACCCAACCGTCCTTTCACCACTATCATTTAATGGTTTATATTGTCAACTTAAGATAAAAGTAGGGTAGGATAATGAAAACATATATTATTTAATCAGGTCTGCAAAATGTCAGGTTTTAAGTGCTTGACGAATAATAGCATTACAATTCCCGCTTTTGATCTGCCCTGTAATCAGTTATTTTTACTAGATAAAGACTCACTGCTACCGGAATGTGTTGCTCTTTTTGAGATGCTACTTTTATAAATGTGTATTCACTACGTGAATTGTACAAGTTTGTTTTGAAATATGTTGGGGAATTACCTGGCCTTTCTGATAAAAACAAAATTGATGGGGATTTATGCTAGATGTAGCATTTCAATAGATCATAACATGGTTTGCTTGAGAAATTATGTGATCATACTTGTATGACTACAACATCTCAAACGTATATTAAACAACTGCCATTTTTGCACATTGCACATTGATTGTCTGGAACAAACTAACACAAACAAAAGAAATGTCACCATTGAGAAATATTTACTGAGTCTGTTTACTAGCAGTTTAGTAGTCAACCATTTGGGCATCCTTGGGGAGCTGCACTTATGTGCTACACTGAAATGCAGAACAATTTGGAACACTTCCCGGATGTCCTATTGGCATGGTATTTGTGTACCAAGGAGATAATTACGAGCAAATAAACAGGCTGATATACTTAGAAACCCATACGTTGATAATTAAAGGTTAGACAATTTAGCAGGAAACCTGTGTAGAGAGAAAGATGGAGGTCAGCCTCTTTAACTATTGAAACAGCTGTAGAGAGACAGTATAGGAAAAATGTATTTACTATAGACAGAGTCAGGGTGCAGGCAGGAGTAAAAACACATATATTCCAAGACATAGCCTACAGTCAAAGCACAATAGGGCAAGTCAGACAGTACTCCAGGGGCAGGCAGTAATCCAAAACACAAAAAGGCAGAAAGGCAAGCCTACCAGCAAATAAGGCAGAAGTAACACATGCGTGGCACAAAGGTAAACTGGTAACAGTGCAACAAAGATCTGCTTGGCTGGAGACAAAACTCAACAACTCAGCGGGGACATGCGGGAAATACAGACTTTAAATACAAACAGGGAGACACAGGTGAAAACAATGAACTAGGGGTAAATACTTTGGATGGTAAAAACTACTTGGCTGAAGTTTTGCTACTTGTTCATGTCTAAAAAACATGGTGTATCTGCAGCTTGTGATTGGTTAATCACAAAGTTTAAGGCGGCATTCAGAGACAGAACAGTAAAAGGACACCACAGATGTTAGTGTTAGTGGCACACCTTTAGGTAATTTTGTGACCTATTCTTCCTTACTGGTGATTTTGATAAGATAAGACATTTTTAGCAAAGCTTCTAAAATATTTTAAAAAAAGCTCTGCCAAACACAAAAAAATCTAACATACATAAAAGGGCCAAGATCTAACATTCTTTGACTGTGCAAAAATATATTAATACAATAACAGACACTTGGGATTAGGATGATCAACATTAAAAACCATAATGCTCTTTTTGTCTATACAAAAACAGATGGCTTGAGAGTGGTCTTTAGTATATCAGTTCTGTATCACAGTCTAAACAAAAACATTAACATTATAATACTTGAAGAAGACACAGGGGATGGAGACTTGGACATTCCCATCCATCATAGCCTTCACACCAAGATATCTAAACTGAGACACATACTGTACCAAAAGAGAGTCCTGAAGGATTTAGGGCTGTTTCTCTCAGCCAGATGTCTGAGGGAATGAATGGTTTTGAACATGTTGTGCAGCCCTCCTTTGGCCCAGGTGACTTGTTTGGTCTTGGTTTTCAGCATTAGAGAGATAGGCCCCGTCCCACTGCTCATACTGCTCTGGTTTATGAATTTCATTATGCTGAGAAAAGCACAGCAGTCAGGCAAAACCGCCACAGTCGACACAAACAGAGTAATCGATTTTAAGTTCTCTGGTATTGCTTTTAGAAGCAAACCATAGAATGCAAGTCATCACCTTCTTGGGAAGTTGCAATGCAATGATGCAATTAATGCTTCATCATCAGTAAGGACTATGTGCAGTGTTGTTGTGAAATAAATAAATACAATGATGAACCATTAAATATTCATGCTTAAATTGATTATCATATTCAATCCTGCATATCTAACAACATTTTATCGCCTGTTTGTGGGTGTGTGTGTGTGTGTGTGTGTGTGTGTGATGCCAAACATTCGATAATGCTACAGGAAGTAGATAAGAGAAATGCAGGGCATAAACAATGCTCTCTACAGAGACAATACACCATTGAGACACACTTAAGACGCTGACGCTCACTCAGTTGTTTTCCACTGAGGCTGACAAAACAGTATATCAAAAGAAAAAATAGTGATTGTATGAACATTGCTTACACATAAACTGAGATAAACAAATGAGCAAGTGGGTGTTGCATTAATACTTCACTCAACAACTTTGTAATTGACCTCTGTGAGATATTGTTGATTTGATCTGCAACAGGCAGGGACGGGGATAAGGCCTTGCACTCGGGCTGTCGGGTATTTCTGCATACAAAAGAAGTTCTTTGAAATTAGCAATATTTAGGCTATAACTACAATTTCTATGTGCACACATTGTTTCCGGTGAACAATATTGGTGTAACTAAGATATTCGCTGGAAAGAAATATTTTTTTAACGCATTTTGTGAGCTTAGTAGGGCACCCATTGCCGTCTGTAACGGGCTTCAGGATGTCACACATGCACTGTCAACGCGCATCTTAGCCTACGCATTGTTGTGTAGCCTATTGTAGCATTGTTATTGTGTAGCCTATAGGGACATTGTTGTTGTGTGCTGGTATGCAGTAGTAGTCTGTGTAGAAGTACCAGATTATTTTTTTACCACGCACAGAGAATGGTAGTGAAATGCAAGGAGATATTTGGTGAATTTGACAAAAAGTGTAGTAGATTACAATTATTTTACAATTGCAGACTATACCTTTAATGCATGAATAAATAAGATTATGTCCATGGGACCCTGGATACATGCAACCTTTTCTCACTGTTGAGTTGCTATTTTTGCTTTTATGCAAAATGTACTTTTCCCTTTTGGATTATGTTATGCGTTATTATTTGGATATTTTCCAACAACTGCCATAGTTGCAGTTTCAGAATGATCCCATAGAGTTCCACTCAAAATTCTCTAGGTGGCATGTCTCCTCTGTAGTGTCTCTGTTATGGCTTTAAGGGGGAGGTGTAGGGAATGATGCGAGCACTTTAGTGTTGTGAGGGATGGAGATGAGAAGAGAATCTAACGCTTTATTCATATGACGTGCCGTTTCAATTAGGGCATTTTATGTATTTACATAAAAGTAAAAGTAAAAACTATATACAAGTGCCTTGGGTATTTTCGGTTTAAGTTCAACACAGTTAATCTAAACACCAAGGGTGTCAGCCACACTGCCCTTTCCCTTTGCCATGACAATCTTTTCTCCCACTCACTCAGGTCTCTCCTTCATTTTCCTTTTGTGGTCAGGCGGCAGTCGTTTTGTTAACCCACACAGCTGTGGAGCCTCAATCGGTTCTGCCTTCTCATAAAAACCGCAGACACTGCATCCCACACACCCAGACCTCTAGGAGGCCATATTCTGGAGGGAAGAACACTTTGTGGAATTCAATTAAAAACGGCTTAATTCTGCAGAATTGACTCTCTCACTTTGCAATGATCAATGCTTACAATAATTGAACTTTAAACATGTATACAATGCTGTCTGTATACTCCAGAAAACTTTATAATGTTATTATAGCATGTCTATGTTTTATTCATACATAGTAAATGCAAATGAATGTCATGAGTTTAACGGCTACCTTGATTTTATTTCGCTAGGCTTCTTTCGTCAACAATGTCTCTTTTCCATTTTAATATTCACAAAAAGAAAGAATGTGTAAACAGACAAAACTCTTTCAGGAACAGACAATGAGCTGAGAATGATAGAATGAGTTAGCAATCTATGTGGTATTTTGCAGCAACAAGGAATTGTACACAACCTCAAAATAATCTATGCGTCAGTGATTTTTATGATCGCCCACTGTGCTTGCTGTATTTTCAACTGAACAGTCCTGTTAAAATCCCAAATATGGCGTCCACAATGCCGCTCAATGTGACGTCGCAAGGGGCCATTACAGTACCAGGCCATTAGTTTATGTAATTTGCTATTACAAGCAGTTCCCCACACAATCCAGCATCTATTTCACTTGTTCCTACCTCGGGGAAAAGATTGGAGTTGAACCAAGGTTATTTAGTGGGTGGGGCAAAACAAGGCATGCACAGTTTGTTTTTTCTTTTTTTAAATAATTTTCTTCATTCGCTGTAACAGAGGGTAGGGTGTTTTCTCCGTTGCGTCTTAAAAGTATGGATTCTTTTCCATAGAAAATATATATTTTGGGAATGGGTACATGGCACATGACGTGTACCAATAATTGATTTTTTCAGCAGCACAACATGTCGTAAACTTGTATATAATTTGGGGAGATGAGTAATAATGTCCTCCCTGCATCAAGTGGGTAAAGGTTGAGTTACAAATAGGAGAAATGTTATCTGCTTTTGCTCCGACTTTGCTTACCAAAACTGAATGACTAAGCATTGAATTTTGTTTTACTGTAATGCAAAGTTCTGTGTTAAACATAAGGGTAAAGACAGATAAGATCTCAATCAGAAATAAACATGATGAGGTTCATTTCATGTTGTGGAGGCAGACAGAACAATTTTGTAACAGATTAGGTTTTTTTGCAATCAAACCATGTTATATTTCAATAATGATTTGAGCCCTAAATAATTTGAATAATGCAGGTTTAGTTTAGTTTTAGATGTACTTACATGCAATACAATGTAAGCTCATAACAAAATACAAATTTTAGAAATTAATGTAACCGAAACTACACAGAAATACCTAACCATTTCATAAACATTTTTGCCTATTATTATTATGATTATTTATTAAATATTTAACACCATAATAAAAACTAATCTGCAGCTATTGTTTAAAAGATGATGTCACAAATGTGCAACAATAATATTCTACTCTTCAACAATTCTATCCATAAAACATGTTTGCCCAATACCATCAGCAGTTGGCTTGACTTGTATCATGTTTTAGTAGACCAAGTCAGTTTGCCCTGAGGGTTTCCAAATAAAAAAAGCTTAGTCATAAATTGTTATTTTAAGAGTGTCTGGAATATAAAGGGAGAATCCAACATGAAGAATTTCACTTTAATCTGCATGCTTTTTCAATAAAGCATATAAAAATTTCTAGTTCTATGAAAATAGAAAAGAAAACACACATATTTAGTCCTCCTGCAACTGGGTAGATTAAACAGACTTCAAAATTAAACGTAATCCAAACTGTAATAATAACATAAAGGGCATTAAGGGCACCTCTAATAAACATGAACTAACAGTCATTAGTTAAATTGTTCATGAAATAGGCCAATGTAGGTCTACCCAAAAGAGACGTTTGTGACATAGGAAACGTTTGTGCGCCTTCACCTAAAGCCTGGAAACTACCACACAAACTCTTCAAACTGCCTGAGAGCCACTGCCGTGTGTTAATATGGCCTGCATTCAGCGGTAATCTGTCATCGGCAAGGTTCTCCATTTACTTTCGCAAGATTTCCTTTGAAAATTTCCTTTGAAAACTTGTTTAGAGATTCCAGGCCTATAGGCATCTATATACATTTGAACAACTATTCCTCAGCTCAAGAGTTTACACACTTTTTTTTTATATGAAAAGGCAATTTTTTACATTTTATTGTCTCAAAGAGCAAAGCTCTTAAGTTTAAATATATACTGTGAAAAAAACAGCTTTGGTCACACAGGAGATTGATTCTTGATTAATGCGGACAGGAAAAAACAGAAAGCTATAAATAAAAGATGGCTTCAGCAATTAAAACAGGATCCGGAAGCTACAGGCCAGGATTGGTGGAAGACAAATAATCAAAGCCGTCCAAGGCTTTCCCAGAATAGGAAGCCAGCAGGGAGTTTTGGTGGTGGGATAAAGGAACATCTGAGATCCCTATATGTTAAAATTAAATCTCAGAGTGCATATTCACATGTATAATTATCACATTTTCTTCACCTACAATTACCATTTTAGCAGAAATGATTGACTATGGCGAAACTACAGTGTTTTTGGACTGAGCATACATTCAGCTAATCAGTGTAGGACTTAAACAGCTACAGTATATTAGCTATGATCTTAACTGCAAGGAGATAATTGGTATTGAGCATATATAAAGCTATAGCTACAGGTGTATGAATAAAGATGTCTCTTTTCTTTGTCTTGTAGTAGTGACACATATAGTAGTAGTAGTTCCAATCCATACCTGTTGCTCACTTCACAATGCCACATTAATATAGCATTGCATATACCCCATGTTTCCATAAAAATACCCACATACTGTACTTGTGTATATTATTGTGTATAGATTACAATTCTGCTATTACCCATATGTTAGCATTGTGCATCTATAATATTTTATGTTTCTGTTGTCATTTGAATTGTTTTCCTTTTTGAATGTATACATTATAGCACAATGTTGAAGTAACCCCGGGACCATGCATCTAGCTTGTTGTATGTATGTTGCTATCTGCACTTATGACAAACTTGAAACTTCAATAAAACTCATGTGATTACATGAAAATTTGACAATCTGGCTCTTATGTCAAAACTATTTCAGATAGGTTTTCATGAAATATAACCATTCAGTGATCGTTGGAGAAACCAGGAAATTATAACGAGATACATTAAAAAATCTCCAGAATTATTTCCTAGGAAATATATGGTGAACTCCAAGTCTTCAGTAATGATTTGACAATCATTACTACCTCAAGATGGATTTTAACATCTTTGAAAACAGTAAATCATTATTCATGCCATATTGACAATCAGTGGGCTGTATAGAATAACAGCACTGGTTAAAGGACCTTGAAGGGAAACCCTTTTCTCCAGCTATTTTGAAATAGCCGGTGTTTTGTTTCATGGAAATCTATGTTCACAGTCCCATTAGGGCATATACTGATATCCTGCATAAACATGACCTTATCCTCATCCTAGACCATAATGGGCAATGGAACATCTTAATACTAAACTGCATTTTTTCTTGAATGTGTAAAAACATGCGGAAAGCCTAATCTGGGAAATAACAACAAAAATGTGTTCACATTCTCAGGACGAAAGCCAAGAATCAAGACAAGAGCCGATCTTAATCAGCTCAGAAATCCAGCAGTGGCGGTGATATACCATTAGATGGTTATTGGAGCCGAGTTGAAGATAATTATTTAAAGATTCCTAATGTAATTCCACATCTCATGGACAAATCCTTACAAAAGGAGAGCCATATACCATCTAATACATCTAACTTGTAGTAGCCAAGGGCCTGACTCAGAGATATGACAAGTGTTCATCCATCCATCCATCCATCCATCTTCATCTGCTTATCCGGAGTCGGGTTGTGGGGGCAGCAGCTCCAGCAGGGGACCCCAAACCTCCCTTTCCCGTGCCACATTAGCAAGCTCTGACTGGGGGATCCCGAGGCGTTCCCAGGCCAGTGTGAATCTGTGTTCATTTTGCATTCAATTGAAATAATGGAAACAAGTACTGTAGCAATGCCACACTGATATGCTAAGTAAAACAACTGAGACAAGGGAAAAAATGACCCAAAGAAGTAATGGGGTCTTATGTTTGGCAATCCCACAGGTATTTAATGTGTTCAACACACCTGACATAGAGGGCTATTCACTTGGTGCAGCTGGATATCTGTTATTAACTCCAGAAGAGTTAAAAGTTCTTAGAAGAACTCTGAAGATCCATTGTGCCAAGTTCTTTTGAAAAATGTCCAAAGTTTCCATTGTATATATTTTGTAATTCGTATTGTAGGCTACTGAACCTCAGATCTAAATCTGACCAAATTCTGGTAGGCTACTTAACACAAAATGAGAAAACTAGTAAACAGACGGATGCTGTTTCTGTTTAAGAGCCTAAAACATCCATTCTAAACAAACGTGCTCTATTGAGACATGAAAGACAAACATTTCACAGTGGTGTGTTTTTCTCTAAACAGAAAGTGGTGTTTTCAGCAACAGCCTCAGTCCCAGCATGAGGCCAGAATAAACAATGTTCTGACCGCTATATCCTCAGAGATGGTGAGAGAGAAACTGGTTCCTGCAAGACAACCCTTTATGTTTCATTTGGTGTCTTCAGATAGAATCTCATATATTACGCAGCTTTGTGAGTACAAAAATAACAAACATTTAGCCAGGATATTTCTGTAAATATTGTGTATAAACTGGGCAAAATACATGCAGTAATTTAAGTGTAAGTGTTTCTACAGAGTACAGATGTTTCACAATAAAATTCCTTGTTCAAGAGGAACTGCTTTGAGCAATTACAGTGTAATGTTAAATAATGAGTCAGGAATCATGTCAGGAATTTTTTATAAAAAACTGTACATGTTGGGAGATACAGTAGCATGAGAACATGATGCACAACACGTATGTACATGCTCTTTAACATAATTGATACATCCAATAAAATTAAGATTAACTCGATGTTCTACAGTGTCTATTTTAGGACATCCTCAGACAGCGCCAGTTCTCTGAAATCAGATCTGCATTGCTCCTCCGACTAAACGGCTTCAGGTCATGAAAATGCATCGTCATGCGTAAGGTCTAAAAGTAAGCACTCAAACATCATATAAAGTATAAATATAAAAAGTATACCCTTATAGTTTTCCAAAGTGATGGCTGGTACCCCAGTGGGTCACATAATACTTTTTAGATAATTATATTATATGAGCTATGAGCTCACGTATGAGCAAGACAATATATCTGAAAACCATTTTGGCCCACAGGCCTACAGTGAATTATATACATAGAGCTCAGGTGGACTCTCCTTCACAATAAGATTACAAGGACATTTAAAAGACAGTCTATAAGTACAATTGGACATAAGAAAAAATTGCCTCAAGCAAAAAGCATCAGACCAAACTGCATGAGACCAAAAGGGCAAACAGATGACAGACATTTGCCAATGCAGTGCTAATGAGAAAACTGCAAAACCACGATCCTGTCACGCAGTGGTTGTGGAGGCGAGTGCAAACGAACGAAAAAACAAACACCAGAGCTAAACAAAACTACGAGCCCTCGGCTCGTT
>JAOEGT010102088.1:0-45294 GCA_025447795.1 Speoplatyrhinus poulsoni
GTGGGGGTTGGTCTCCGCCAGGGCTGCGCTTTATCACCAATCCTGTTTGTGATATTCATGGACAGGATATCGAAGCGTGGTCGTGGTGGGGAGGGGTTGTGGTTCAGTGGCCTGGGGATCTCATCGCTGCTTTTTGCAGATGATGTGGTCCTGATGACATCATCTGTCTGTTTAACTCTGTATGCGTATGCTGTAAGTGTTTTATTTAAGTGTTCCTTTAAGAAGAGGTTTTATAGGGTATTGTGTCCCTGCAAAGGAGAGAGACACAACTAGCACTGCCAAAAAGCATCTTACGCCATCAGCTAAATTACCTTGAAAGATGCATATGCATACACAGGTATTAGTATCTTGGTACTGAGCAGGTTGTGCTTAAAAACTCTTTCTGCATAAAACCTATCACTTTCTAATTACACTGTATTGTATGGCACTGAAAGAAATTAGATGACCACATATAGGGACCATCCAAACACTTGGCTGATTGTAAGTGTAGGACAGAAGGCAATGATTCCTGCGCGAGTGCTTTACTAATTGACCATTAAAGCTAATCACATTCATAATGGTGTGAATGTAATTTGACCAGATCCCTTCTATCCATTATGAAATGCCATTATTATTTAGAGCACAACTTTTGCATTAAACACACCGGGGTATTTAACCTGTGTCTGTGTGTGTGTGCGTGCGTGCGTGTCTTGTTTGCTTCCACTAAAAGTGCGAGCTGCTTAAATAAGCAAGACATCAAAGCATACAGCCACTTTGGGCGACATGATTTAATGAAGTCGTCTGGAACAGGGAACAACAGTGGACCTGTGCTGTTTACAGTTCTAGCATTATTGAATATATTCTGAACCTGATCTATCATGGTTGACACTTACTGTAGGTGGAACATCAGTGTGTGTGCGTGTGTGTGTATGTGTGTGTGTGTGTGTGTGTGTGTGTGTGAGGGAGACACACAGAGAGACCCCACCTCCTGCAGAGTCCGTCTCAGCCTCAGCAGCAGGGTTTTGACAGCAGTACAGTCCTGCTGCATCAGTCTAAACGGCAGGGCCTCCAGCCCTGGAGGCAGGGGCTCATCCTCTCGCCCCAATGATCCCAGCCCCGAGATCCAGTCGGTGGGCAGAAGGCTGGTCGGACGAATGGGCTCCCTGGAGGAGTGTCAGAACATTGCAAAAAGGGGGGAATGAGAAGGAACAGCATGAAAACAGTGTGCCTTTAGAATGAGTCAGACAGTGTACTCCAAAAATAATTAACGGACTTGTGACTTAGTCACCGTCGGTCTGTGTGCAGATACAAATGATCCACGACTTGTTGAATGTCAGCACTGAATCATTTTCTACACGTTTCCAAGATACGGCGATGTGACAAATCATTTAGCTAAAAAGATATGGGAATAATAACTTTATATAACCATGATCACGTGATGAGCTCGACTGGTGATCAATTGATATTGAATGTAGATTTATCCTATTCCATAGTCCTTCAGGTCAGGTAAGTGCTATCAGATAGAGTATACTGTATAATGTACACATACAAATCAGAGACATGTAGAAGTGAGAATCACGCCAACAGCTGATCGAAATTCTCGTTCTGGTTCATGTAGATGTAAAACAGTTCCAGGAAGTGACTTGGTGGGCAATTTGAATTGATAAATACAGATACATAACTACACTTTTTGGTAAATAGCAGTCAATAAATGCACCAAATTTACATTTAAAATATAGTATAGGGTACTGCTAGCATTTGCGGCTATCTTCCGGAACTGTTTTGAGGTTCCACAATCCGCCATTGCCGTGGAAACACGGTCCATTGGAGTGAACGAAGTTGGCGCAACTCTCTCATTCTACATGGCTCTGGCACAAACAATACATACTATACATACAGTCCATAACGTGTTGTACTTTTCCCCCACAGCAAGCTAACTGTGCTGGCACCCATTAAGTGCCCTGCAAGTTACCTAAATCCATGGTAAACGTGAAGCACAGGCTAGAATGGCCTGCCAATGTGCTCATCCGGGCCATTAATGTGCAGAGCTGTGGTGTGCAGCTAAACACAATCAATAGTTCCTCCCATCCTCCCTATAAGTGGCTTCCTTTTATTTGTTCCCCAGACTACCGTCCTTGGACGTGCTCACCACCACACACACACACATACACCACCCCTCCACACAACTGGGGGTTATCACACACACACACACACACACGCGCACACAAACACACACACACACAAACTGATAAAAGACAAGCACTTTGTAGAAAAGCATGCATGTATAAACACAGATCAAAAGGAGATAAATCGCACGTCTTCCAGCTATCTAGCTATCGCCTCTGTGTCATTATCAACTCTTTATCAACGATGATACTTCATTTTCAAAAGCTTTGATTCATTATAGACCAGCCGAGAGGGAATATATGTGGGTGTGTGCGTATCCTCTATCTACTTGTGTTCTCATTATTACTTCCAGATCTTTAATTCATTCTTTTGAACCATCTCACAGTCACAATGCACACTTTGCTGACCCAACAATGTGTGTGTGTGCGTTTTCCATATGCGTGTGTGGACCTCTGTTTGGAGTACAGATTTTCACACATTAATTTTTAATTAATAAATCTTCACACATTGGTGACACCCCCAGACACTGGGACTATTTCGTAGGAAAATTAGGCTGAGCTGCATCAAAAGGCCTCAAAGACCTCAGGGGTCCTGTCTGGTTCACTATGGAACGATCCAACCCGTACAACTCTAGTGAAAGTCACAGTAGCCTATACAGTACTGTATAACGTACACATGTATTGTATTTATTGGCCTGCGTGAAGTGATGTATAACTCACGAGAGAAACCCTCACTTACATAATTAAGTAATGCACCCTTACCACTAGGCAATAGCACACCATCAAGAGAGGACAAATAATTAATATAATAACGATACATTGCAGAGGGCTATTGTTACATATAAACAGAAAACAGCCACCAAACATTCAAGATACATTTAGTTTTAGTTTAGTTTTAGTTACATTTCCGTTATATTTATCATGCAATGTGTCATTATGCATCTCAAGGGGGGGGGGTGCTAACAATAAAGCTACACATTAATAAATCAAGCATTATACAACTCCAATGCAGTGCTATAATGGGGCACCGCTGCGTAAACACACTGCAGGCTTGGATTGTGCAGCCACAATTCCAAATAAAAACAAATGTTTGTCTGTTACTTATGTCTCTGTAAACTGTAGTCCACACATTCAATTCTTACTTCCCACGTGCCAGGGGCCAGGAGATTATCTTCAGACTACCAGTAGTCCCAAATGTCACTTGCGCCGCAGTGCAGATGAGGAGCGGTGCCACCCATAAATACAATTCCCGATTGATATTTATTTTAATTGCTCTGCTCTCTTGAGCCAGTGATGCGTAGAAGTCAATGTTTACATCTGGTAGAAAGTGATGGTGCATTCACACATGAGCGGCAATGCCGTCGTGGGAAAGCGGAGCCTCTCATGGCAAGCCATTCAAAAGAAGGCTTCCCGCTCCGCTTCCAGAAGCGGGACGGCAGCTCTTGCCAAAGCGGAACGGCAGATGGCAAAAATAGAACAGGTCCTATTTTTTTTTTCTTTTGCCGTCGCGGGAGGCCAATCAGAGCATAGCGGCAAACCAATAGGAAAGCTTGTGGGCGGTACTACACACTGAAAGTAAGCAAATGTTTTTGTTCTAAACTTCAAAGGAGGGGCCGATTTCTAATATCTGCCGTTGGCACTTACGGGACGGCAAGCGGTCTCACCACTTATGTGTGAATGAAGCCTTAGTCTAGCCTTAAATATGACACCATGATAGGATGAAAAATGACACCTTTGTATTAGATACGTTGACACTGTCAGACACTACGGTGATGTTCTAATACAAATCTGACCTGTGTTATCAAATAGTCACATTTACATAATGTATGTATGTATGTACAGTAGGTAGCCCATATATGTTGTTGCAATACTGTTTCACGTTATTGGAAGGATCAATTAAAATGTGCCTGATGTTACCTGAAGAAGAAAAAATACTATTCTATATTATACAATGGTTTACTCTACGATATACTCTACATACTATATGCTACTGTTAACCTTTCTAATGGTGAAATGAAGTGCTAATAAATAAATAAAAATTAATGGCAGGGCTCAAGGCTATTTTATTTGTTTATAAACACCAAGGCGGTCTGAGAACCTTGTAAACTAACAGACTTTGCACACCAGCCTGCGAAGAAAACAGAGATGGGTGGTGGTGAAGAGACAGACCTGGCCAATAAAGGGGTGGCACCCCAACCATAAAGGAGGCTACCTTGCCCTGCAAAACACACGTGGAGAAGTAAAAAGCGAGATGATTCCACCTCATTCTGTCAATACTAAAAGCAAGTACAGTCTGGCGGGGGGCATCAACTCACACAGCGGGCAATCTGGGAAAGGCGGTTTGGGCAAAACAAAACTATACAGCTGAAATATTGATCAACGTCTACCACCCCGAAGACTCCTTGCTCAAAAGGATGTTCTCTCTTTTTGCCCCTCTGGCCTCAGCCCTCCCCTCCTCTTTACCTTTCCTCCTTGTCTCAACCCACCACTCCCCGCTATCCTTTCCACTATCGTCCTGACAACCACAACACAGAGCAAAGACTGGGTGCACACAAATGTTGAAGGGTGTCAGGGTGTCTTTTGAGGATAGGTGAGCGTTGTCTCTCTAGTAGCAAACATTATTATTATTATAATGTTTTTGCCCCCACTTGTAGATGAGGATTTTCTCCAACCAGGTTTCGTGTCAGAGAGAACTTCTTCTATTTTGTTGGCTGTCACCTCTCGATCTCAGTGGGATGAATTCAGAGTGAGTTAATGGCATATGATCAATCACTTTTTTTCAGACAGTTGGTCCAAGTGGCAAAAAGTGGCAAAAGTTTTCTGCTTATATTCCCCACCACCCCGTTTCTAACACTTCTCCAATACTAGGGTTTTAGTTGTAGATTCTTCCATAAACATGATACAAACTGAGACAACAAAAAAAAAACAAAGTCCGTCAAAGCAGTGAAGCATTCTGTGTTGAGGACAGAGATGTCACTGAGCAAGACTTTAAACCACTTACAGTAGGTGCTACAGAGGATACCCAGTAGCTGGCAATTATGCTTGGCAGCATCCAGTGTTTAAATGCACACTGAAGCACGAGAAACTGTGCCTTGCACTGTGCATCTACTCTAATCGGTAATGCACTGTTTAATGTTGTACAGTATTATGGCAATGATTAATTGCACACTGCTTTTTGTGTGCCTGGAAAGTTTAATTATTCATTTATATATGAAACTATATATTAAATTTTCTCTAAACTGTCATAGGTTGTGTTTTTGTCCAGTTGGAGGCTAGTACTGTACGTACTACTGTAAATAGATATGACTACATTTCACCCTGGAAGGAAATTGCTAATATGAATCATGATAGGGTGTCATGATGAGAAGCAACGTGTGATCACTCTGTTACCACTGCACCATTTGTTTAGCATTTTAAACCTTCTTTTTGTTGGCAGGGTATTTCAATATAGCGTACACGCATAATTTCTCAACGCGGTATCCGTCATTCAAGATTAAAAACAACTTTCCGCAGGAGTCATACCTCATTGTGCTTGGATACAAAGGGCTGGACAAAGTATATGCCCCACACAGGAACACGCACCATAAATGTGCAAGTAAATGCTACATTAAGGCAATGCTAGGTGACGTATTCAACTCGCAAATCCCTTAATCACTGACGAGCCGTCGCCAAGCCCTCTCTAGTGTCCATACCGCTAACTCGGGTCGTGTCTTACGCCAGCGACGATCAGAACTGGCGTGAGGTCTACAGTAAAATTTGTCAAATCAAACACACAAATAGAGTGTATTCCCTCAAAAAAATGAGAATCATTTTGGAGGGAAATGTTTGTATAAATACTATTATACACCATGGACCGTGAACAGGCACTAGGTAACAGCGAGAGGCTTTACGCTAGCTATGGAGAGAGAGAACATATGTCCTGCCATTGGTAGTCGCCGAACTCCGTCACCAACGGCTCGCTGGAAATTAGCATAAAGTTGAAAAGTTCTCAACTCTGATATTTCGCTGGGCGACTTTGTCTCTGAACGTAGCTCCGCCCGCTGCCGCCAAGAAACGCTGGCAACCCTTCGAAATTAATTGGAATGTGTCTCTTTGCACATGGAAACCCTAAAAGTTTGATTACAGAGGATGTTAAATTGTAATTGTATAAAGATTGCTTCAGGGACGGTGTGTGTGTGTGTGCGCGCGCATGTGCATTAGAGACAGAGAGACAGATTCTGTATGCCGAGAGTCTACAAAGTAGGTATGCAACAAAAGACTCCTCCACGGATATTTACCTCACACATATACACACACCTCAATGTGCAGTGTGGTTTGAGACAAGACTTTTCATGGATGATGGATGTTATACAGGCAGGAAGGCCGTTCCTCTACCCTGGGTCATCTCTCTCTACTGTCATGAGCTGATAGGCAGGGTTGGGTAGGTTACTTTTTAAATGTAATCAGTTACAAGTTACCTGACTAAATTTACAATCAGTAACGTAATTTTTGGATTACCTAATCTGATTACTTTAATTACTTTTAGATTACTTAACGCCTAAACATTGTTCTTTGAAATGACATCCAAAGAAATTTGCTGCGTTAGCGCAAAGCTTTCTATTTTTGTGACCGTTTATGTTGCTCAGGGTAACAAATTAAAGTAGGACATCATTTAAATTATTGATTGACATTAATGAAGGGTTAATAAGAAAACAGATGATGGTTTTGTGCATTTTTCTTCTGCAAACCTTCTTAAATTTAAATGTAATCCTAGAAGTAATCATCACATTAAAAATAAGTCCTGTCATTTGATTCCACTGCTTTAGCTGGTAACTGTAGTACATTACAGTTACAGTTTTTTTTGTAATCAGTTAAACTTGGCGCACACACACACACACACACACACACACACACATGCACAGTGTCGCATTCTCCCTTTCACGCACTCACAATATTTGAGTATATGCGCTGTAGACTGCCACTGAGCCAGGAGATTACGCAAGAGAAATGTTGGTACTTGGACTTTCACTGTGGGGTGACAGGGAATATATCGCCACCTAGCGGCTGAAACCAGCACTGCCCGACCATTTACAATGCAGTCAGTCTCATTGGAGCTAAATTACTGTACAGTAAATGTTTTACGCTGTTCTCCTTAGATCAGCTACGCAAAAAGAAAAGCGTATGAGATTAAGAGAGGAGGAGACTTCTAATACACAGTGGATAGAAGCTAACTATTCCTTTGTTCCCCGGTCCTCTTATTACATATTTGTTCTTAATAGCGTGTCAAATGTTTTTTTTCTACTTCAATTTTCCCCGTCTTGTTTCACTACACGTATCCACACAAATGCTCCCACACAGCATTTCCCTCCCAACTGTCTGGGGGTTCCGCCCTTGCATTTAATACCCACAATTCACAGTTCTCCTCGCTCTCTCTCCTTCCCTCACCTTCTACCACCCATCCCACCCCAATCCTCACCCGTCTCTCAAAGCAGCAGTATTAAAACTGATCCATTTCACCCACCTGAAAAAGCCAATTATCTGTCTTTTTATGACTTTCATTATTTCACCATGCACACAGATTATTATTAGGCTACTGGGCCACTGACTCGTAGCCCTGACGCAAACAAAACAAAAAAGAACAACTCACACGCACAATAACAATGCTGTGCTCTCAATGAGTGTGCATGGCATGGTTATGAAGGAATGACCTGCACCTGGAGAGCATTACATGGTGCGGATAGCTTGCAATCGATCACCACTGTTGTCTCAACAACAACACCAACAACGACAGTAACAGCATCGCTATTAAACAGCAACATTACATACTGTAGGAAAGGGAAAAGGGCGAAGGCGAAATAAGTGACATCCGCTATACTGATTATTCCGATTCCTTAACTGACAGCAGCTGCTGTATATATTTACTAAAGCAATAGGACGTGCATGTGTGTGTGTGTGTGTGTGTGAATGCAAAGCAGTGCCACTGGTACCACCTTCACATTGTACTGTATTATAGCCAATGCGTACGAGATTGACCTCCGCATGCAAGAATATCAGCCGAGCCTGCTGGTGAGCATCGGCTGGTGATCACCGCCATTTGTCATTGCTTCTCTTCACCTGACAGATACAGTGTGCTCATCTGCATTCACCGCCTGGGGCTACGGGTGTTTAATGCCGCCATTAGCCAGTCTCCCACATGAAATACATCTGTGACTAAAGAGCGGGCACAGGCCAGGCTCCGGGCACTGAATTTAATGGTGAATTCAACTCGTCAGCCGGAGAACCTGCGAGATACAAAACTAACTTAATGCGGCAGGGGTAACTTTCTGATTAACCCGATTGTCCTTCCTGCGTTCCTCTGTGCTCTCTCAGTCGATGCTTGTTTTGCAGATGAAGCTCTCTCTCTCTCTCTCTCTCTCTCTCTCTAACCATAAGAGGTTATTTGAACTAATTATTCTGTGTGAAACTAAAGGATCTGTTTCATGTTACTGCCAAATTAAATTTGATTCTATCTGTGAAGTTGACCAAAACCCCAATGCCCCAACACATCTGCAGTCCAGTGCTTAAACCAGTACTTTTCCTCTTTGTCTAATGTTTATTTTTCCATCTCTAAGCACAATCCCCAACAACACTTCACCACCAAGCAAGGATGCACCATGTAATAGATGTGGAGCTGTCTTTTTGTCACACAACAGCCTCGTTAACATTAAATTATCGTCAACAAGATTTTGCTCCTCTATATTTTTTCTTCATGATCTGGTTCCACATACAATTTCACCACGAGAAATGTAATTTCAGAATGCTGCTAGCGACATGGGCTGGTTCACAAAGGCTCCCTTTTCCATACTGTATATTCATAAATAAATATATGTTAAAGAAATGCAGTTCTACAATAGAAACATTTTGAGGACACACTGATGTTGATATACCCATTACTTCAGGACATTGCACTTTATTTTATTTATTCTAAAAGACTCATAGCATAATGGCTTTTTAATTTGAAAGCATAATGTTGACAAGGTTTACTAAGCAACATTTAGAATGTACAATTCCCCATTGAACACACACACACACACACACACACACACGCAGAGCGCACACGCACACACACTGCTCACTGCAGCACTTAGATGTGTATTTAGATTTGACCTGCTGACCATCTTATTTGACCAAAATAGAATAAATTCAGTTTATCAAAGTGATTATCTTGGTTTGTAAGACTAAGTGCAAGTACAGGGAGCACCAAAACCATCACTAGATTACTAATAAAACATTACGACATGGCTTGTCTGCTCAAAAACTGCATTGGTTAACCTGACGTGAGGGTACACACTGCAGCAGTTAAGCTGTATTGAGAATAACACTGTACACATACATAACACAAAGTAGCACAGATTGCTAGCTTATTTACATACTTTGTTTAGCCAGTACATGATTCAACATTAGCTTTCCCACAACTTTTCCATCTACCTGAAGTTCTCCTGCTCCGAGTCTGAATGTTTAAAACTCGTTTAAAACATTTTTTTTATTTCAAACATACAGCATACATGTAGATCTCTTCTAATGAAATGTGCTGTTGAAAAGGAAAACGTTACATACATTTGTTTACTTTCTCTACAGGGGTAAATGCACAAAAGAGAAACAAAGAGAAATGGGAAAGAAAGAGGTGTTGCTTAACTATCCACACCGAACCTTGGTGTCAGCATGCATCTTAGCATGTGTGACCTCCTTGGGAATTGCACCCCTAACTTTGCTAGAGTTAGTCACATTTTCTATCTTCGGCTGAAAATTGCATCTCAATATAGCCATGCCAGAAAGCGACAAGTGGCAGACGGCAAACAAACCGGCTCTCCATTCCCTTTCCTAACCGAGTGGTGAGTGATAAAGAGGCCCTTTCAAAGAGTGTGGCATGCGTTGGGAAGGACAGTTTGGTTGGTTAAGGCCTGGATATCTCTTTAGTCACACAGTGACAATGGGTCACGAATGTATCATGGCATATCAAGTGGAAACAACCAAAGATTAAGTAGTGCGCTTCGGCATGTAATTTAGATTTGATATGGTCAAGTTTAAGTATATAGCATGCTTGTCCATTTACACCAGGGTGCAAATAGTCACTGGGGAAAAAACCAACATATTCTATGACATTAATCCTCAATTGAGAACATAAGGTCAAAACAGACAGCGAATACAGTAGATTATCAAGAGGAAGAGTGAATGGCAAGACACGAATGGCAGAAAAAAAAGAAAAAAAGAGATTGAAAGAGAGAGCAAGAGAGATAGGGAGGGGGGGAGAGATAGACAAGACTGCTTGTCCACTGCGCATTGACTGACTGGGACAACGCAGCGTTTGCGTGCCCTCTCCACAGACTGTATGTCTCCTGCATAGTAATCAACAACCATGAAGGCGGAAGGGTGGGGAAGGGGGGGCATTGGGAGCAGGAGATGGAGATGGAACAGTGCAGAGGCAGTCATGCCGCCATAACCATAGCAACAGGCAAACTACATCCCAACTGTCAAATTTTAATTTCCTCTGTGTCTTTTCCTATAAGAGGAGAGAGGGAGAGGTCAGTGTCAGCCACACGAAAACAAGATTGAGATTCAACGCGCAAAGGAGAGCTATTCTCCAGCCTGCTCCAAGTCTCTCTGGTCAAACTGCCCTCCTGCCCCTTCACGCGTCAAGTCTTCTTGACCCCATCTACGCCGTCTAGTCCTTGATTAAAGGCAGGGTCATTCTCCAGAAGGCTTGCTAACTTCAAGCTCAACTGAAAACAAATCAAACTAAAACAAAAACATTGGAAATGCATTGTGAAGACAAGGGCATTGTTGTTGTGAACAGTGTTTGCCACTTGGCTTATGTTCCTAAAGAGCGAGCCTAGGAGCCAGTACCGGATTCTTTTTTTCAGCACGCACAAAGCCCGGTAAAATAGCTAAATGTGAGGACATATTTGGTGGATTAAGTGTATTAGCTTACACTTAGCTTCCAATAGCTGACTATACTTTTAGCAGTGGAACAAACTAGCCTACTTGTTTATAGCGATACTAATGCTCATAAATTACTAAAGCATCTAGAAGCACAAGCCTGCCATCAAAGTAATCTCCCTGTCAGGCAGTCAGGCATCAAAGAATTGTGTGCGTGCGGGCGCACGCGCATGTATGTGTGTGTCGGGCAAATGATCTGTACTGAAACACGTCTGTCAGACAGATAGAAGCATCCTGTAGCCTGCGTGTGTGTGTGCGCACGCATGTATGTGTGTGTGTGTGTGTGTGTCTGGCAAATTATCTGTACTGAAACACGTCTGTCAGACAGATAGAAGCATCCTGTAGCCTGCGTGTGTGTGCGCACGCATGTGTGTGTGTGTGCGTGTGTCTGGCAAATGATCTGTACTGAAACACGTCTGTCAGACAGATAGAAGCATCCTGTAGCCTGCGTGTGTGTGCGCGCGCGCATGTATGTGTGTGTGTGTGTGTCTGGCAAATGATCTGTACTGAAACACGTCTGTCAGAGAGATAGAAGTATCTTGTAGCCAAAACACTCCCCAGACCGACGTCTAAATGTGTATGTTTGCCTAAATGCATGTGTGTGTGCACATGCAGTGAAAGGAAACTTGCCTCCAGCAAATCAAGTTCCCTTGAGGGAATAATGTAACCTGAGAGAGAGAGAAGAAAGAGAAAGAGCGAGCCTTGGGCCTCCCTCTCTCTCTCTCTATCCCAGCTCCTTCTCTTCTCCTTTTTAGCATATGTGGAGGTATTCACTGTAGGGACCATTTAGCACAGAGGAAAATTAACACCAGCCACAGCCCACAAGCGTGAATAGCATTAGGCAGACTAGTTTGCTCAATTGTTTTGCCTTCTGCTAAAAGTTCGGCATGCATAGATTAGAGTCTAGAAATTGGGTGACAGTGGCGCAGTGGGTAGAGCGGGGAGGTAGGTGGTCCAGAAGTTGCTGGTTCAAACCCCGCTAACTCCTCACCAAGTGTTGTGGCGTCCTTGAGCAAGATAACTAACCCAACTGCTCCAAGTGGTCAGATGGCGCCTTGCATGGCTGACACAACCGTCTGTGTGTGAATGAATGGGGTCATTGTGAGGCAATACTGTAAGCGCTTTGGGTGGCCGGAAGGTTGGGCAAGTGCTATATAAATGCAGTTCATTTATTAGAATGCTATACCTTTATAGTGGGGGGAAAAAAAGCCCTATCATTCACAAACTAATAATAACACTCTCTTTAGTACAGTATAATGGGCAGTCCATTCTGATGTTAGATTCGCAGCCTTGGGATATGGCCAAAACAGCTTGCCCTAGAGCAAAACACTCAATATATCTGCAATGACAGCCACCTAAGAGGAGCTCCCCGATTGTCATCTCCAACCATTTCTTTACTCTGTAAAGCCAGGATGACAGACGTCCAGGAGAAAACAGGTCCCTAAACTGCAGACCTGAAACAAAGTGACACTTTAAATAATATGTCTATGAGGTAGACTGGTGTCATTGTGCTCAACATAAAAGCAAAGAGAATTTTGTCCTAGCCTCAATGAATACAGCATAAAATACATTCTCCCCTCGTTCCACTTTGTATTAACTTATCTTACATCATATAAAGCTATTATACAGTATATAATACCTCTTGACATATTGTGCTGAAGTTTGCATGAGTCGAATAACCACATTTCTCTACTCGCACTGCTTCGGCTCTACAGAATTCCCAACTAACCTCTTCTCTGAATAGGAATTTGTTATAGCAAGAATAAAGTGAAAACTTTGCAACAGGCACATGTTCAAATCCATCGTGCGTAATCTATTTGTCGATATATCCACACATGACTCAGCAACACCCCCGTCTAGACGGAGAAAATGTCATCATCTGAGGAAAGAAAGAAAGTGGTGGTGGTACGGCAGAAATACCTCAACTCCCGCTTTAAAAAGCACGCGCATGCGATGACCTGAACTCTGATGTGAAGATCAGAGGCAGTCTGCCGGGGTGGGGTTAAAAGACAGATAGACATATGGATTTATTTGTCAGATGAGAGAGGGAATAAAATATATTCTGCTAGGCAGCCGGGGAGTGGTGTACTGATAGGTAAAGTAATAATCATCCCGTGGCTTGTCAGACACACCAGCGGATGATACCGCTAGCAATACGAGCATTTATTACCCGCTGGCACCATAAAAACAAATAAGCCCTATCCGCAGACCAGCTGTATACGTTTGCGTGTGTCCTGTGTTCGTGTGTGTATACGTGAGTGTATTAGTGTCCCATACAGATCTCTGGGTCTGTGTGTGTGTGTGTGTGTGTGTGTGTGTGTGTGTGCGCGTTTAAAACCGTCCCATACAGATCTCTGGGTCTGTGTGCACGTGTGCGTGTGTGCACGTGTAAAAGTGTCCCATACAGATCTCTGGGTCTGTGTGCATGTGTGCTTGTGTGCACGTGTAAAAGTGTCCCATACAGATCTCTGAGTCTGTGTGTGTGTGTTCTTATGTGCAAGTTTAAAAGCGTTCCATACAGATCTCTGGGTCTGTGTGTGTTCTTATGTGCACGTTTAAAAGCGTTCCATACAGATCTCTGGGTCTGTGTGTGTGTGTTCTTATGTGCACGTTTAAAAGCGTTCCATACAGATCTCTGGGTCTGTGTGCGCGTGCGAAAGCGTCCATACAGATTTGGTGATCTGTGCGTGTGCGCATACTGGAAGCGGGGCACAAGTGACTGGTGACATCACCAAAAGATGTGAAATTCTCCATGGCGGTGCTCAGGCACACTGCTGGAAGACAGCACAGCGCGACAACGAAACACGCGGATGCATTCCGGCAGTGTGCGAAGTCCACTAGCATCTCCCTATCCATCTATCATCCACCCATCTGTTACAGTGTATTTTTATGGTACATTGGGGAACCACAGGGGAGAGGGGGGGTGTGGGGGGAAGGAACAGGTCAGTGTATGAATCTTTGTCATACATCAATCAGTTCCAGGCCGGTCTGGAATTGATCCCCGCATTCTGGGAGCCGTGCTCCAGACAGCACGCGGCTGTTGGGCAATAAAGCACACGACCTTGGGTCCGTCACAAGGACACGCGCTGGCTGCACAGGACAGCACCTCCTGGATCAGACAGCAGCCATTGGCTCACGCTGTAACGACAGAGCGCTCGGTAACAGAGAAGGCTCAACGGACGGCACTTCCGCATTACATTTTTGGAAGGGGGGGGGGACGGACGATGACTCAGTGCTCCATGCAAGTCAATGTGGAGGTTCACGAATTACATCACAATATTGTAAATTTTTCTCACTCTGTGGGGCGTTAGTGGGTATTTTAAGTATATAACATTAAAAGTACCTACGATCAATCTGAGACCGCAACTGTATTTTTGACAGTAAACTGTTTTGGGGGTAGATTTACTGTGTTCCAGGCCATGCATGGTAGATACAGCTGCCGGGCGCTGCCTACGTCAGCCTCCACAGTAGAATGCCTTTGGTGACACGCCCACTTACGAGACCAGAGGCGCTCCGTTTTCGGATTCAATTGAAATGCATTACAATGATCCATCTCTGTTATTATTACAATATCGTTGGTAATAAGATGTTTGGTGTACCAAGACGAGTGAGAGCTGTATTTGGAGAACATGCGACAGCTACATGTGTTTTGCCAGTGCGGGTCTGAGCTAACGCTTAGCTTAGCCCATTTGCACACACTCACTTTGTGCCAGTATACATTCACTGTGCTGTTTCCAAATGAAAATAGAAAGCATTAAAATAGCAGCTGGTTACCTGACAACCCAGTTAAGAAAACAACTAACCTACTAAACAAACAGTTAATAATATCATATTTATACAGTATATTCATGGTCCTAGGGCTTTTACTTACAGTATACTGTTATGTGTACACACACAACATATTAGTTATTCTCAAGAACGATTGCTAACTTTGAGCTCAAATCAAAACGATATCCCTCCGCAGTGTCGCCTCACACATTGAAGCGCATTTTGAAACAAAGCGTGGTACTACCGCTTTGTCGTGAGCGGTTGATCGCCACTTTGTTTACGTTGCTATTTACAGAGTCAGGGTTGTGTAGACGTATCAGATACATTTTTCAACATGCACAGAGAACGGTAAACTGGCGAAATTAAAGGAGATATTTGGTGAATTTGACAAAAAGTGTTTTAGCTTATAAAGTAAATAGTGAAATAGTGAAATTCATTTCATTTAATCCATCCCTCAAGGGAGCGGTGGGCAGCCGCTGTGCAGCGCCCGGGGACCGACTCCTGGTTGGAGCCAGTGTCACTGGTCAATGGCACTGACTGGAGAATGAACCTAACATGTCGTTTAGATAGTGGGGGAAATCGGAGCACCCGGAGTAAATCCATGCAGACACAGAAAGAACATGCAAACTCCACACAGAAAGGCCAGGACGACTGGGGTTCGAACCACGAACCCCAGTCGAACAATAAACTTTACCCGAACAATAACCTTTATCTTTATTGCAAGCTAATTGCAATTGCAAGCTAGGCGACATGGTGGCAATGGGCCACCGTGTCGCCTATTAGCAATTAGCTTGCAATAAAGGTAAAGGTTATTGTCACATACACATACATGTACAGTAGGAAAATGTATCCTCTGCATTTAACCCATCCCTCAAGGGGGCAGTGGCAGGTATAGTCAGCAAAAGCTGACTGCCTTTAACAAAACTAGGATTGAATAGAAGAGAGATAACCCACCCCCCACATACACACACAAAATAATGTTCCTTCCCACTTACCTGTGCCATATGCTGACCTAACACTACCAGCAACTATCAGCTTAAGCATTTACTCCAATTACATTACACTTATGAAGAGATATCCACCGGCTATCAGTTTAACTGACTGTGGACAATACCCTATTTCCCAGACAGATTAAACAAAAATGTTGAACGGGTTCAATGTCCTATGGCTCAAAATATACCTGGGCGGCCATTAAGTTACCTGGGAGACTTGCCAAAGTCAAGTCTGTGTGTGGAAACACTGCTTTGGGTTTGTTCAATCCCATTTCGGTGCTTATAATTTGCTTGTCTTAAAGGTAAAGTCAGCTATTGCAAGCTAAATGTAAGTTAACACACTCAAATTCACCAAATATCTCCTCACATTTCGCTAGCTCACCGCCACGGAGGACCGCGGAACGATACTGTTTTGATTTGAGCTGGAAGTTAGCGAGAATGACTGACCCTGCCTTTAAATGTGAGGCATTTAGTCGGAGAAACGTGCTGAGATGGTGTATAGCGCTATTTCTAATGTTAAACCCACTGTAATACCTGTGATTCCCTGGGATCCGATCACATGACTGGTCCATGGGGGATGGAAGCAGGTTGAGACAGGAAGCCAATGACTGGCTCGAGTCTTCTCCAGACACTGCACACACACACAGACACACACAGACACACACACACACACACACACACACACACACACACACAGGCAGTAAATAAGCACATGCGTATAGAAACACTAATAAATGAAACAGCTAATATGAGTGACAGCAAGAGATTTACCAGACCAGATTTTAATGGCCATTGAAAATGTTAACAGCGAATTTGACATTTCCTCCTAAATTATCTACGGGTATAAAATGCCAGGCATGCAGTAACACTACTGGTAAAGCAGCCTATTAAAGTTCTATAGTAATACTAATGACTACTTCTCCCGCTGTTTCAACACGTACTTCTTGTTGCTTTCAGGGCTGAACTGTGCCCTGAGATTTGTTGGCGATAGAGCCATAATGTATCGCATTTTCGTGTGTTTTTAAAAGTGCTCTCTCTCTCTCTCTCTCATATTCACTCAGTAGGGGATCTCGCTCTCTTGACTCTGCAAGGCGTGAGGCACAACTGGACTGGGAGCGCGCAGTCCCGAATCTGAGCAGTGCCCGAGCAGTGCCAGACCATAAATCGCTGTGAAACTGCCTTCTTTTTAATAAAGGCTCCAAGTAGCCACCTGAGAGAGTTAAAATCACGAGTGCCAATGATAGTGGAGGTGGAGAATGAGTGTGTGGGCTGAATGTGTCCGATATCTGTCTGTGTGTGTGAGTGTGTGGGTCCACTACACACTGGATTTATGCATGGAGCATGTTAAGTTGTAACCACCCTTCACCACCCTTCTGCCCCTAAAGCAAATACATTCCAGTTTATTACAATCAAAGCTCCAGTTGGGAGTCATTTGAATCTGCCCCAAATTTAATATTCTCAGTCCATCTGACTCTATGAAATATGTGGCCCAGAAATACGTGTGTCTAACATTTACAACACAACGACCCAACTACACACAGGTCTGTTAGAGAACAGTCAAAGTAAGGACACACACACAGGCCCTTATCTAAATATAGAGAAATTTGGACATGGAAGGTAAATGTGGTAATATTTATGTTTACACCACAGGGAAGCCTTCCTCACTGATTTGACTTGTAAAACACAAACATCCCCATTAAAGTCAAAGTAACAAGTCAATTAAAATACAGCATGGCATACTAAATTATTTATTTATTAGATGTCATTCAAGACTCAATTAAACGCCTACTGTGCATCAGCACATGCATATTTTCTATTTGTAGCATGTGTTTTAATGGGAGAACAACATTTCATGTTTTGACATACAGTGCAGTTTCTTAACACTAGAGTGTAATCATGCTCGCAAGATTTACCTCACCAAGAATACCAAGAATCCCTGACTGAACTGAACTGCAATTCTTCAGTCAGAGTGTATTTACAAGTGGTTCTGATAGTCACCCACCATTCTATGGCACAAGACCATTTTACACTGTCTCAAAGTGATTGGTATCCCATGGATGGAGCAATGCTGTATCAGAACACACATGTTGTCAGGAGATTTCCTCAATGCCCAAATGTCAGACATGTGTTTTGATATTTAGGACAATTTTGCAGTAAAAACAACCAAATATAATTCAGTTTATAGATGACTCGGGCCAAAGATTGAGAGAAGGATAAGGAGATAAGACGTCTTTAAGTGGTCAAAGTGTGGTCATTGCTGTGTTTCTAGCCTTTTCATTCCACCGCGACAATCAGCCCAGGAATCAATGCTAATGTGTCCGAGCAACTGAGCTTACCAATAGTATTGATAGCTATATGCCGACAGTGACAACAGCCAGACGTTTCATCCAATCAACTGTCCATCCAATCAACAATCAAAAGTATTTTTTGAAAGTGCCTGCGCTATTCAACCAGTTTAGATGGGTAGCTTCCTAGATGGACTAAAAATATATTTGGCATGTCAGGCTAGTGTGTTTCCAAGCACACAAGTAAAAGAAAAAAAATCCAGATGTGTTCATGGAAGAGCAGAACTTACCGTGTCGATGGCGCTGGTCATCTGACAGGTCCAGGTCTAACATCAGGTCATCTTCATCCAGCTCTGAGGACCCCAAGTTGTTCAGAAAGTCCTGACCAAATGAAACACATATTTTAGCCTACTACTTCACATTAAATAATGACAGTTTTTGCACTCTGTATATAATTACAGTAACCTGACACTAGCAATAATTATGGATTTAATTTATATGAAAACATAGAGTTATTAACCTGCCTCTGCCATCTCTTAATAATGTAGTCCCCCACCCTGACATAGAACCCCATTACAATATGTTAATAGTCTTGATAATAGGATCATAAGGATATCATTTGGGGAAAAGCAATACACAGACATACAGTAATGAGTTGCAGTATTAACTTGTCAGCACAAACCAGCAGTTAGAGAACTATTAATATTATTCATTAATTATTATTATTTTTATTATTTTTAATTATAGAGACCAATTATTAACATTGTATGACTCAGTAATTCAGTCTCTGATTTAGCCTAGCAGTTTTCCATCTTTCTTATCAAGAGTCCTACTGTATCAAATATGAGGTATGTTTTTTTTTTTTTTTAAGATATAAACATAACTTTTAAATTCCAGCCAGCCAGACAGCCAGATTGATCTGGGAGCTATATTCTGTTCTAACACTGTCCAAAGATTTGTATATACTGTATGGTACTGTTACATAGAGCTGGCCCAGTTGGCCATTAAAACAGAACTGGGTCCTCCTTTAGAATAGGACAAATGCCCTACTTAAGTTAAAAGGAAAACTCCATAAAATTCTCCTCAGGTTTGTGATATGTCCATGATGGTATCTATAGTACGAATTACGTGTGTAACTCTCTTAATAGCACTATATTTAAGATAATTTTCATTAACCAATGTAATATTTGCAAATGTACATAAATGTCATAAGGGTATAAGGGGTAAATACATTGTTTTTGTATTAACAAAGCCATTTAATATAGAATTTACCATTGAAAAATAGCATTTCTCCTAGCACCTTTTCCTAGGTGCATCTGACACAGCTACTGAATTGTTAGAGAACACCACAGTATGCCTTTGCATCCATTGTAATGCTGTTCTCTACACAACTTAGCCACGGCACCATATTCTTATTTATTTTTTCAATAAGCCTCTCTCAAGCTGGGGTTTCCTCAACTATCAACATCATATCCCTCCACTATAGCCCTGTGTCTACAATACTTATTTGAAAGCCTTACTTTACTTTGAAACTCAGAGTGTAATGGATTGATGTTTTTAAACTTCCAAGCACTATAAATTCAGTCATATACACACGACCATATAGTAAATGACAGCAAACGATGCAATGCCTGGATATTCACTTTTATTCATTTGTGGAAATTTGGGCACTATTAAAATCATATTTACAGAACACTTTTTGACAATAATGGTGATTATCTATTGTATTATATGACTGAGAGCTGAAGAACAGATGACATTTGTATTATAATGTAGTTATTGTTATTATTATCACTTTAACTGTTCTACCTGCCCAGGCTCAGTATCTGTATGTCCTTGTCAGCAACAACTGTGCAGCTTGGATTTAGCACACCTTTTGATTGATTAGCTGTTTTCCAAAAGGCAATGCTGCCATCTTGTGGTTGTCCAAAAATAAATGCGTGAGGTTTGTACTGATATAGGCTTCTTCAAAATAATACTACAGTAATAAAACTTTTTATTTTATTTTGTTTTATCAAAATATTTTATTTCTGTTAAATCAGATCAAATGCATTCACCACAATATCTTAATAACATCTGCTGGGACTAGTATCATTCAAGTCGTAATTCATATAGTAGGTTGGTCTTACATTAATCTGTAAAGAACAAGAACATAGTTCCATCGCCACATCTATCTACTGTATATTTAATCTGTGTGTGACATCATTCATTTACCCTCTACATGAAGCAATAAGGCTCATTTTATGAAGAGGAAGACTGCATTACCATGTTAATATTGGTGACCGTGACCCAAAGAAAAAAATATCAGAAAAAGTCAAGAACATATTTCAGCATAAAGCAATGGATTAATTTAGCTACTAAGGCTAATAGCAACATGAATTTGAAAGGAAATGAAGACTATAACACATGCAACTAACGCAAATGCTTAATTTACAGCTAAATTACCTATTTTAATGTGACCCGTTAGCCACAAAGATATTCTAATATAGTAAAACCCAGAGGAGTCAGCTTTTTACCTCAGACATGTGGTTTGACTGAATATTACCCACATTTTAATAGAGATAATATCAGACTCTGGTCTCATTATAAGTTTGCTCCATCTCTTAACTGCTAGGCCGAATGACATACAACAGGGAAAAATAGGGTCCTTTCCTTCCACTAAAGGCCACTCAATTCTATATGCACACTATCAAAATGACATATGCATTTCTGTTCAGAGCTTTAGGAAGTTAAACATATAAAAGGCATAGAAATCTTGGTATATATTATACTTAATACCACAGGAGACTTTAAGTTCAGCCCTGTAGCTTCACACGCAGTCTTCCGGTAAAATATTTTGTGAACCAGAACCAGATTGGCATTTTCATGTGCAATTGACTTCCATTGTCAAACATACTTGTATTAAATAGATTAGACAGACAGATTACTTAACAAATATATCGTCTTGAAACACAGAATATAGTACTGAATATAATACAGATGAATTTTACAGATTTGTATGAGTCAACTTTGGGTGAAAAATAGCTTGAGAGGAATCTGTATCCCTTACGTAATAAATATGAGCAAACAGCTTCAGCCTACTTTGGTTAATGTAACACTGTCTGGTCACAACCGGAGCTAAGAAACCTAGCCCGAGAGAAAGATGCTGGTTTTACGTATGGTGATTACATTTGCCTTGGTTGATATCTGCGGGCGAAAAGACAAATCATGCAAACATCTTCGCTATTTTCCACATGTATGCATATCTAGCCGCTTGTGGATACGCTTAAGAATCTTGTCAGTAGAATTATCATACCTCATGAGATAAACCCATTTGACACTTAGCCTATAAAAAGGCTATATGCACACACTTCCGCATTCCAATCGGGACAGCTAGATCACTTCCGGTGTCCGATACGTACAGGCTGCAATGACGTTTTATACTCGGTCACTCCAGGACCTACCCAAACTTTCTGTGAATGACGTTAATCGGCTTACCCAGGCATCAAGCCATACGTCTGTAACTAAAAAGGAGAAGGGCTTCAGACTATATATGTCAAAGCTACATTTACAATTATGAAGGTAAGATCCGTAATGAGTGTATTGTTAGTGTAGGCTACCGCCCGGTACTAACCTTGTCTAGCGCAGTGATTATACTGACATGTAATACTACATTAATCATAGGTTTAATGCTGTGTTTACTAACTTGATTTGTTAACCACGGTGAAACATTTCTTAACGTAATTGTAAATCTCAGTTTCAAACAAGGATTCAAGGAGCGGAGAAATAACCATTAGTTCCGAGTGCTACGGATCGACAAGACACACAGTTTGAGTGTAAGGGAGTTATACTGCAGGTTCAGTGTAGTCTGGCTCCTGCTTGTGAAATCAAGTTTCTGTGAATCTTATCAAGCTATAATTAAAAACGCTACTTACTTTCGTATAAATGTGGAAATTGCTTTCCAAAACACCAGTTCATATTAAAATACAGTACCACACACCGTACAGAACACTATTTGAAAGGTGAAGAAAAAGTTAACAATCAAGCAATCACATTTTTCAGTATAGAGTCAAAATACACTCAATCAGCAAATATCTCTCTTCCTTCTTCTCTTTAAAACAGAAAAAAACTATGCCAAAGTCCCACATGTGCATGTAGTGATGGCTCCTGCCCGTGAAATTAGGGGGGGCTATTGTTTTGGTGACCCATTCAATAGCCTAGGTAAATTAAAGACATCTAAGTAAATCATTCTAGAGAAAGCTTGTCGATCAAAACAAAATAACCTCTTGCTACCGTCAGAAGCTCTGCCCACCACACACAAAGAACAGGCAGCCAGCAGACCAATGAGATTTATAGAATATTGTGAATTTGACAGTGCAGTCGCTTACTACTATAGCTTTAAGTCCACTAGCTATTGTCACATTAGGCCTACAATATCTTGTCACCTCACTAGTGCCACACCACTAGCCTACCCCCTCAATGGCAACATACGGTATATACTAAACAAGCAGATATGTCTGCTTTATAGTTTAGTTAATTAATTTAATGTGTTAAATAATGAGGGCTACAATACACACTTTAGATTGATAATGATAATCGTCCCGATAGTCTATACGATGTTCAGCCATATTGAAATCACCCAAAAGAGGGCTGGAGGCTATATGTACTCCACGGAACATTGGACGCTGATTGGATTAAGATATTTAGAGGCAGGACAGCCAGCTAGCGTACACTGGTAAAGTTTGACATTCCCTCTTCTCTATTTCTCCCTTTGGTGGTGCCCAATCGCCCTAAGGAGCAAACCGTCTCTGTGTGCATGTCTAAACCATTCAGGAAGAGCAACTTTGCAGGCCGATACAAAGTGAAGTAGATGCAATTTCCTCTTGTAGCTGATGTTTTTCATTTACAGCAATTTTTATGGAGTAAAACAATATAGAAGTGCATAAAGAATCAAAAGTCTAACTGAGCTTGTACCTCAAAACACATTTTTTGGAATTGAGTGGAATTGTGTGTCCCTGCTAGATATATGAGATATATATATATATGATCACAGCCGTCAACAAAATCACTACGGTACAGTAGTAACAGTAATGGTAGTAACGGTAGGAACAGTAACGGGTGAGTGTGTGTCCATCTGAGAAACAACATACGTCCTTGTCAACAAGAACAGTGTCACGGTCCGTGGCCGATCCGGCACCTCTGTTTTACCCTTAGCGGGCAGTGAGCCACACAAGCCTCCTCTCAACATACAAGGGTGCACTTGAACAGATGAGAAGGCATACCCTCATCTCTCACATGCACTATCGATGCACGCACACACACACATCATTAAAAGAGCATGCATGACAGGTACCTTTAGTGGAAGACCAAAGTTTGCAAAGTACATTTCTGTGTATTTGCGTTGTAGTTCCAAGTTATAGGCTATATTAACTAATACTATACTTGTTGCCAGTACATATTAACCAATGCAGTTCTTGGTCCATCTCCAGAGATGATCAAGGTGGAATACAGCTTCTGTATTTCACCTTCATCAAACTTGAGAAAAAACTTTTTTAGAGGAAAAAAAACGTTTTAAATACTGGAAGTCTTGAAATAGTCTAGAAAAGCACCATCTGCAATTCTGAATGAACAACATTTGAGCTTCTATCAACACGCTGGCACTGCAAATACTTTTCAAATCCTAATCCTAGTTCTAAAGTATGGACAAACATCTTGTAATAATGCCAGATGAAAAGGACTTAAATATTCAGTCCACCATTTCCCCCTGCAGAATAAAGGCATGAATGACAGCTACAAATATCTGTCCAATAAACACACACCGATGCACAACACACACACGGGGCTTCAGTATCATATTATTGGTTCATGATGGATTACTGCAATGTAAAACCAACAGGACTCAAATAAATAAATAAAAGATACAGCCTAACACATGACAATGTCTAACACGGACTAGCAGACCTAACCAGAAGAACGTTTCAATAAAAATAGCATACAGACATACCTGTATGCTGTAGCACGGCTGTTTACAATCTTGCTAATTCTTGGAATCGCTACGTTCGGAGAAAAGACATCCACCTAGCTAAGGCTGCAGTCATTAATGACATACATCATAGGATGCATGTAGATTGCAGATCATGTATGCACAGGACGATATGTATGCATATGCATACGTATGCCTACCAATTGTGTTGTAATACTGTACCAATACATACTAAACAATGAAAGTGTATGACAGAAGAGTGTGTGTAATTGTTCATGCACGCACGCACACATCCTGTTAAAGCCTTGTATTTACAGTACATGTTAACTGCCTTGTACACATTGCACTGTAGGCCTACATTTCACGTACACACAATGGAGATATGCCCTCAGTTAGTGAAGACAGTCCTTAAGAGAGGGCTTGATAAGGGCCTGATAAGGGCCTGATAAGGGCCTGATAAGGGCCTGATAAGGACCTGATAAGGACCTGATAAGGACATGATAAGGACATGATAAGGACATGATAAGGACATGACAACATGAGGAGCACTACAGTATGTCAGGAAAAGACGGCGAGGCCGTGCACCTACCAGGCTTCCCAGTTTGGACGACGAGGAGTCATTCCGGTGTTTGAGCATACCGTAGCCCTCACCGCCGGGGTGGTTGCTATGGATACGCGGTCCTCCCGCCCCCTCAGAAGAGGAGCGTAGTCGCCTCTCCATACGCATCACCTCGTGGTAAGGGCTGGCACTGTTGCACAGTGAGGCTGAAGGCAAGGATGGGCACCAACAACAGCTACAACACCAACTGTGTTTCTCCATTTATTTTGCATACATGATTAATAATGTGATATTCGCCTATATGTACTAAGCCATCTGGTTTAGTACTACTAATTGGTTTCTCAATGTAACTAAAGACTTGTACTAATGAGAATAATGCTGGTTCTGTACAGTGGTTCTCAGACTCTTGACCTGTGCCCTCCAAAATCAATTGGCGCATTACTTGCTACGGGGGTTGCAGGCAAAATGTAAACACATCTGATTAAATTGGAAATGGAAAGGATGATTGCAAAAAAACAATACTGTAATAATTATAGGATTATTTGAAAATCATTACACCACGCCTGACCCACAGATTGGAAATCGTTGGTTTAGAACAGTTTGCAATTATGCTTTCTGTGCGTGATGTTTTATCTATTTCCACTTAGCATGAGTCGAGACTATGCCCACCACTGGCAAAAGTAAGCGATTTTACTTATGCAGCAGCTTTTGCCCTAAAGGACCAATAAATGTCAGCATATCAAATGATAGAAGCAGATTTAGAAAACAAGCTGTTACCTGATGAATACGAGAGCTTGGTAAAAAAAAACATATTTCTAGCATAGAAAGTTAAAGGTCTGTTGCTGACAGAAGGAATTTAACTATTGTTTTGGTGACAAACACCCTTTGTTGAGTGTGTATACACGTGCGCGTGAGTTTGTGTCTGCATGATTCGGCCCAATGAGAACATAACAGACTGTAAATAAACAAAGCTCCATTTTCCTTTACAATTAATCGAGGTAATCAACCAGTTAATATTAGATATATTATGATCGACCATAACATTTTTTTTAACTCTCACTCTCTGGCAAGTACATTAAAGTATTTTGTGTACTTTTATTCTGTTGCTTTGTTGTAATGGTGTATGCCACTTTCTTGGCCAGACCAGGTATTATTAATCTCAGTGAGACCAACATGGTAAAATAAAATAAACAGATATTATTTTGGTGACAACTTGTGATGTGAAATATAGGGTGCGCTCCCTCATAAGCTCCGCCCCCCAAATGAACACGTCTATGAAAATGTTTTGTGGGGCGGCCTGCTGAGAACAGGCAGCTATCTGACCGTTAGGAGATATTCACTGACTGTGACAAATAGTGTACTGCTGACTGCAGCTTTAACTACCCAGTACCCACATAATCATAAAAGAAGCTTACCTCCACAGTAAGTTAAATCCTTTTGGAAGGATTAGTGTTTTGTTTTTGCTATGACAATGTATGTATCTCTCTCTCTCTCTCTCTCTCCCTCCCTCCCTCTCCCTCTATCTCCGTCTCTCTCAGTATATCAAATGTTGTTGTTGTACTGGCAGAGGGACAGGCTTCCATTCTGGTACTGTAGTGTAAACTGCAAGTTGTTTGCATTGTGAAACGTTCTTCAGGTTACCTTTGGGGTGATACGTGAGAGAAGATACATAGCTGTAGGCTACAGAGTTGTCCAGGAGGTATTTGTTACCTGAGACAACTTAGCTAACAAATATGATAGCCAATAATGTAAAGCAACTGAAGTGGATCTGAGTATGACAATATAAACGACCACACCCAAAACATGGACTAAATTGAGTTTAAATGGTTGTGGTTGCTTTTATTTTAATAGACATAGCTCAATTGTGTCATAGCACCCCTATAACCTCACATTTCCACTCCAGCTCATTGTTTATATTTCTGAAATGCAGCTGTTCACAAAATGACTTGTTTTAGCGGGACGGGAAGAACACATGTGCCCCTGGAGCACAGGAGGAGGTGTAGTAGGGAGAGGTGCCATTACATTATGTTTATGTAATGCTGCTTCCAGCCAGGGCCCAAATCCATATGTGTACTGTACTCACTCATACTGCAGTGCCTGGTACCACAATCACGCTGTTTGACTAGATGGCTGGAGAGACACAGTATGCCTGTGATATTTAAAATGTATTTGTACGCTTAGGAATAGGTTTCTCTCTTTATCCAAATGACACTTATTCAACTATATATATATATATATAACGTGAAAATAGTGAAATAAAAAGTGACGCCAATGACACGATGTGTGTGTGTGTGTGTGCGCGCGCGTGTGCGTGGGTGCGTGAGCCTGTACCTGTGTGTGGCTTCCTCAGGTGCGATGAGCGGGGCTCGTGGCGGCTCCAGCAGTTCCCCCTCCCTCCTCCTTCCTGCGCGGAGAGAGAGTTCCTCGCCCTCCGCTCCGGGTTGGGCTGGCAGCCCTCGCTCTCGCTGGTGGTCTCCGTCTGGTATCCCGGCAACCGCTCCGGCGCCGGCCGCTTAACCTTCTTCCCGCCCTCCCCCGCCACCTCGCCTCTGGCCTCTGTTTTCTCCTCCTGTCTCTCCTTCTCGTCTCTATCCTCCTCCCTCTCCTTCCCGTCTTCCGCCGATGGTTGCCGCGGCGGCGCGGGCGGGCCGGGCACGGCCGTCTCGGGCTCCGACAGGGACACGGCCGTCTCGTAGTCGGTGTTGTTGGCCGTGCTGCTGTCGGGAGGCGGAGGCCGGTCTGCGCCGGAGTGGGCCGGCGTGGAGAACGCCTGGGACAAGGATGTGGGGCAACACAGCAACAGGCTCACATTGCTGAGCATCACATTTCTACCTGGGTACAGCTGTTTCAGGGAGACATGTGGGGGGGGTGAACCCAAGAAGACAGAGTGCTAGTATTGATAATATTATATTGTAATAGTATTTTATAATATGTAGGTGAAGTGGGGGGCAAGAAGACAATGTGCTAGTATTGATAATATTATATTGTAATAGTATTTTACAATATGGAGGTAGGGGTGGGTGGGGGACTGGGGGCAGTCTAAGAAAACAAAAATATTAGTACTGATAATATTATACAGTAAAATAATTAACATATAATACATATTCTAAGGTAAGGAGAACGAAACATTTCGGAGGGCAGTCCAAGAAGACAAAATACTAGTATTGATAGTATATTATTGTAACAGTATTTAATAATACGTAATTATGATAATAAATATTTTATGGTAAAGAGGGAAGTAGCCTTATGAACTCTGATGGGCAGTCGAGATTATTTTGTGTAGCGTTTTATAAAAAAAAATGCTTATTCATGAATCATTTGTGGTAGAACAGAGAAGATGAACCAATGCAAATAATAAACTAAACAAATAAACATAAACTGTAGCTGAAGATGTACGCGTCCGTTTTTTCACTGTTTTGATCAGGGTTGCGTGGTTTTGGATTGACAGCAAGTAAACACAAGAGCGCAAATAGCCTCAAACGCCTGGAGGGAACAGGGAGTTATTTTGATCATCTTTTTCTTAAAACAAAAAAAGGTTTCCACTTATAATGACATTTGGATTTTGCAATACCATGAGACACATTCATAAAGTGCTCAATAGCTATTCGTAAGTAACCTACAGTGCAAAAACAAGGGAAACGATTCCACAACGGGTAGCTTTTAGCACCTGGGAAACACCCCGCTGGTGTGTCGCTGTATTCCCTCTGATTATCAGACCCCCTCTCAGGGCCTGTAAAGGCCAGACAGGTGTTTGAGATAAGGCTGATTAGGTTGACGGTAATCCACCCTGCAACTGCTTAAAGAAAAAAAAAAAGACCCACAGGTGGTTTGTGAGTGGCAAGAACAGAGAAGAAGCAGACAACCTGGGAGGTAGAGACAGCAGTGGGCAAGGCCTCTGGATCAGTAGAGGGATCCGGAGCGACAGGGTCAGCACCCTGTCCGGGTACAGAGGCGTCTCCCGGGGAGACACCTGATGCGGGACTGGGGGCCGGCAGGGCGTCCACCTCTGACACGGAGTCCTCTGTGATGGGGACAAATTCTGAAGGGGTGATGGCCGTGGTGCGGTCCTCCGATATCATGGGGGACTGCAGGGAGCTCTCGCCCCCGGCGCCGAGCAGCTCCCCGGGCCATGACCCCGGGGTGAGGCCCCCCGGAACCGGCGGGCTTGCGGCCGAGACGGGGGGCTCCAAATTCACCTCGGGGGGTCGGTGGTGGTCCGAGGTCCGGGAGAAGCGGTGGTGCGCTGAGAAGGACTTGGGCAGTAGCTGCTTCTTCTGCCGCGACGGGCGCTTGTTGTTGCTGTTGCTGCTGCTGTAGTCGTCGAGGAAACCGGAATCGTCTCCCTCGTTGGTCCCCGAGCTGCTGATGCAGTTGATGAACACGTTGCGGTTGGTCGCCGAGGACGAGGAAGATGCCGGCGGCTTGACCGAGTCCTCCGTCTGCGAACGCGCGATCTTCTTCTGCCTGTGGCTGCCGAACCCGAACGAGTGGCGGGACTTGGAGCGCCCGCTGCCGCCGCCTTCGGGGGACGTGGCGGTCGGCGTCTCCTGCCTGTTGCCGTTGGCGTCCAGGCTCGGCTGCGTCGTCAGCGGCGGCGTGAGGTTAGCGTTCACGTTGACGGCGTCGACGGCGGCGGGCGGGACGCGCGGCTCGCCGTTCCGCTTGGCCGAGAAGCCGAGCGACGGCGCGCGGAACAGGCTCCGCCTCTTCCCCGTGCTGCCGGAGCTGGAGTTGGTGCTGGACGGGGAGGAGGTGTGGACGCCGTTTCCGCCGGCGATGCCGCCGCCGCCGCCCGACGACGGCGATGACGGAAGGGAGTCCTGCTTCTTGCTGCTGCTGCGCCGGAAGATGGGCAGCCGGGACACCAGGGTGGAGCGGCGTGGGCACGACTCACCCATCTAGTGGCTGGGGTGGCAAGCCTGGCCTGGGACACACACACACACACAAGACACTGGTTGTTACGTCCTGTCCTCGAATAACACGCCAGCACACAATGGAGGAGCCGATACGATTATTCCATGTACCTTCATTCTAGTCTTGTGAGACCATCCTGACCTCGTGCGCTTCAATAATAATAATAATAATAATAATAATAATAATAAACTTGATTTGTATAGCACTTTTCATACAAGAAATGCAGCTCAAAGTGCTTTACAGAGAGGAATTACATGCACAGTCGTGCTTTCCACAAGAAAATACAGAAATTAAAAACATGGGCATTATAAAATTCTATTTAATTTCGCAGCGAGCCGGAATCAGTCTGGAATCCCTCAGTGTAAAAGTGTTTGTCGTCCCTTCAGAAAACAACCAGCCAATGGGCGGCTAGCTTACATTTTTTCCAAGAAGACAACATCCGCGTCCACCTTCCACGTAGTACGTTCCGGTTTCCACCGCCACTCTGGCTGATTTTAAACATTCTGATTGGGTGAGATAGGTAGTCCAATTGTATGTAAGGAAGTTTGATTGAATTACTATCAGACTGTATGCTGTTAAAGGACAGTAATTGATTTAGCTATGGAATTGTAGGCTGCTGAAGAACTGTCAATTTAGTAGGCTAATAACTTGCATTGGAGCAGGACAAATACTGAGCTGATTCGAACGCTCTCTACGCTTTTATATCCTCAAGGTGTTACGGGGAGGGGTAAGCAGACTGGCAAACCATCTACGTATCTAGTCCCTCGTTTCTGGCCCTCCCAAAAAATCCTGAACAGAGAAATTATGAAATACAGTTTAATTGTCTAACTCTACAATTCAATAATACATAGTTAACAGTGTTCTCACATGTTTAAAGGAATGGATTTCTAACATATGTAAAGTATTTCCAAGTAAATCTCTATTTGCTTTACACAATCTTTAAGATGTTATGGTTTGTTTTTATGTCATTGTAGCCTCTCTACAACAACAAACAAACAACAGACCTAACATTTATTAGCGTACAGCAGACTGTAATTGTACCATAAGGGTTGACGTCATAGGGGAAAGGTGTTCAGATCAGTCTGAATGCAATGGAGAACATTTGAGATTACATGTGATTACAGTCATGAGATTCATAAGGTTTGACCCACTGCTGGTCACATTTATCTGAAATGAGGCTACTGTAGACAGGCCTGTATAAAAGGAGGGACAAATACTGGACAGATACTGTATAAAAAGATGGAAGATTATTAAATCTATAAAAGAATGCACCTTCCAAATGTTCTTTTGTGGTGCTAAACCAAAGTACAAAAGTTCCCATTCTAGTTACCCCAAAAGGCAAAAAAGGTAGCATATCAACATCAGTAAGTATACGGTTTGTTCTATGGAAAAGGCCACTAGGCCAAAACGTTAGCGTGTAATTGGTGACATAATAAACTGCTGAACTTTGAGGTATATGCTTTTATGTTATGTTATGTAACCTATTTAAGTAATACAGTCCTGCATAGTCCATTCTCAAAATGCCAGGTTGAAACTCACGAGGAAAACCTCCCAAAAGCCAGGAGGACACCTTGGAATAGGTCTTAAAGAGAATGTCAGTACTATGTTTTGTTATTCACAGGACATAGCAATGGATATGTATAATTCCATCTGCAGTCTTACATTAGGCAATGCATTGACAGCTTGTGGCTTAGCATCAGGTTCTCAACAAAAAAAAAAGAGGTCCCACCGAGATTTGAACTCAGATCGGTGGATTCAGAGTCCAGAGTGTTAAACATTACACCCTGGAACCTGCTACTGGGCAGAAAGCAGAAGCTTGGTTCTCACTGTTCTAATCCATAGGTATGCCATGACTGGCCCACAGTATAGAGACTAAACTCCCAGACAGTAAATCTGATCATGTTAGGGATTAGGCTAAATTATTATATGATTATTGTAGCCTACATAAAACTACATTACTGTCAATGCAATCTATATCAAAGGGGAAGTGGCCTTTTCAGGACACTTTCGCACTACTTCCCCCTTCTCTGTAACCTAGTCAGTTGCTATACCATATGTGTTTTGTACATATCCAACGAATATGCACAATGCCCATCAAAGGATGGGTGTCTATTTACAATTCCACCATAAAATCTAGGACGATAGCTTCCTCTAGTTCTCAATGAAATGCAAGTTTATTGCAGACTTCTCATAAAATCCACTAATTTTTATAATGATTAACAAATTACCATGTCAAAGTATCTAATTGCAAATGTAATGTTCATGAGATTATATCATTTATTTTGCTGTAGTGTGGTGTCGATTTTTAGACCGTAATCTGAAGCATCAGCAGTTAGGCCTAGCCCCCTAGGCTATATAATAACTTGGTAATATAGGAGACAGGTCAACTTTCACACAAACATTACAGACGGCAACAGCATTGGGTGTGCGTGTATGTGTTGGGGGTTTCTGTATGGGATGGTTCTTGCTAGGTGTGCTATTACACATTCACACACTCTCACCCTAAAACCTGTACTGCTGTAGTTGTTAGTGCCAGGCCAACCAGTAATTATGACTCATTGAATAACTTCAATCATTTTAAAATCATGCCTATTACACAAGTGTCTTCTAATGATTTTACACTCATTAGCAGCACTCATTAGGTTTAGGATATTAAATATGGTAGTAATATATGAGTCACGATTAGAACCCCCAAATTTTAGTAATTCAAGTGCCACTATATGGACAATCGCTTCACTGTCACAATATAAAAAGCCGAAACTTGTAACTAACCATGCAGCCATGCATTTTAAGATAAGGGAGGCTTCATAAAGAAAAGTATATCAACAGAGCTTCAAGGTGTGCCTGTTGCACTGATTGTAGTGTTCACAGATTAATTACATTTCAGCTGTTTGATCTGTAAATCACAGTACTGAGTCACATAATTACAAAACGCCAAAGATTACTTTACACAACAGGTTAACAGGCCTACTGCAGCTCTGTTCATACAATATTAAATGCAAGATCTCTAAATCACAGTAGACTAATCATTAATGACTGACACACACCATTACAGTGTAACAGGCCTAGCTCTGTTTTGTAATTGTATCATTTGCTAAAACATGAATGAGTAGCAATATTATAACATCATAGTCGTCCGATATATTGGTTCTGAATGCATTTCTTCTATACGAGATTCTAGCCAGAGCGACGCGACCTGTCAAAACGAAACGTCAACGTTAAGCAGTACAAACGACCTTAAATCCATCCTTGCACATCAGAAGCTCACCGATTCTGAATATGGCGAGCTTTAGTGCTAATGTAATTTTAGTATAGTCTGCAGGGGTGCGAAATGCTAGTAATAACAAAAAGAATCGTCCTTTTCGCAGGAACTACAGCAATAAGAGGTCACCGGCGTATGGACAAAATAGCCGACTATCGCCGGTGTGTTCAGCTGTGCTGGCTAGCGAAACAAGACGCCTACCTTCAGCAGAATCCCAGGGCCGTTCCGAAGAGAAATGGCTTGCTTTGTTTGGTTTGAGATCATACAACTGTTTATTCTTCAATTTGACAATGTGGAACATTTACAACCATAGCAAAATGTGCAGTAGCACCTTATGCTAAACTGACGCCGATATTACACCTCCGTGACGTGGAATGTCTTTTCCTTCTTCGCCTCTTCCGCGTTGCACTGCAAACAGGCTACGAGCGTGCACCGTGCACAGTGACGTCTCCTGCTCTGCTCTCCTCCCATCATCTGCGCACCCAGCACAACACTGTGACAACACAGGTGAGTGGATGGCATAGCTGCCTGACGTGTAGTGTGTTGCAACTTGGAAGTCACAAAAAAAACTAATTGCTGACTTCACATACCAGATGTACGGCAACTGACAGAATACCAACTACTACTAAATACTAACTTTTTTAGCTATATATTGCCTACTGTACAAATTGACATGTTTTAAGCTTACATTAATAAAAACAGGCTCGGTATCTCGCAGGATAATTTCAGTTTAAAGTATTTAGGACATTTATGTCCATCTGCAGCCAGTAGGTCTAATTTGGTGGGCAAGCTATGAAGTGGTTTGCAAGAATGCTTATTAGTGTGAAAATACAATTGGCAACTTCTGTCAATAAACAAAACGCCATTTAAAAACCAGAAAAATCTAATTATATTTGCTAGAAGCTTCAAAATAAATTAAGACGGGCTTATATTTCCATTAGACTTACCAGAAACCACAAAACACATGCACACCCCCTCATACTTGACAAACTACATTGTCATTGTTTTAGTCTAAAGAATTTGTTTATTACCAGACATTACAACTGTTAAAACTCACTTGGGCAATTAAATTCAGAAGACAAATTCAGAAATACAATGCATGTAGACTAACTGTACACACATCTGCCATTTGTATAGTTTAGCCCCCACAGAGGTCCAATATTGCACACGATCATATTACCCAGACCCAAACACTTGCAGACATGCTACATATTCTTAGTGTCTCATTAGGAGCCAGCCTGCAGAATGTTGTTTTTAAAATGATAAAAGCACAACTAGCATACATTTGTTTATCGTGTTCATTAACAAAAGGCTAGTTGTGATACAGCTGCTGTAATCTCAAGTGAATCAAATAAATGAAACAAGGACATCCATTTGTTCTGTAAAAAAACAGCTAGACATTCTGTGATGGAAATAAGACTTTGAACATGTCCTGCAAATCCTTAAGTGCATAGAGTAAATTGTTAAAAAAACAGTCACAATAGGGATATGGGTAAAATGAGGCTCACATCGGAGTTTTGGGATATCAATTTCAATTAATGATAGTTACACATTTAATCCCAAAGTCACCATAATTAGTTTTCAGCAAAACTATTGAACTATCCAGTTTAGCTACACAAAGTACTGTTTCCAAAGAACAAACATGTATTATTAATAAAATAAATTAGAAGTATTAACTTCTAGATATTGAAATAGATTGAAACGACAACCAGGAGAAATGTTAGTTTACTTGCTACCAAGATAATGATTAAATCTACTTAAAACACTGGAGGTTTCCACACACTCCACAGCAACTACTAAAAGTAACATTATGACTGTACTTAAAAGCTATTTTATTTCAACAAAGACAGTATACTTATGTTAAATATGTACATGGAAAAAAATGATAAAAATTCAATATATAGTCAAACAAATTCTTAAATAGCTATGCAAACAAGCTGCAAAACAAAAAGGTTGTTTGAGGGAACAGTGCCGTAGTTAAGGTTTCCCAGGCTCAATAAGAGGTAGGTATGGGCCAAATCCAGGGCCAGAACCCTGAGAGAACACACACAGACACACCTTATCCCTCTAAAAAATAAAATATGATTATGTAAATGCTAAGACACCGTAAGAAACCTATTAATAGAACAGATAAACACCTGTATAAACATCTGAGCTGATTTAACAAAAGCCTATCAACCACTTACATAATGTGGGACTCAGTCACATGTCTCCTAGACTGTATTAATAGAAGGAAAAAAGATGAGAACCTAAACCAATTTAAGTTTATATTTGTGGTTAGCTAGGCAACAGCACCATCTGTTTTGCATACGAGCGCTAATGGTGGTACTGAGAAGAAAAAAAAAAACAATTTCACAATTGATGCTACAGTGTCAGTGTTGAAAACATACATAATATAGTTTGATTTGGGACTGTGCAATGAACAAACTATGCCATACCAACATACACCATTGGTGAGGGTGAGAGACATCAAGACTATGTCCCATTCAAATAGACTAACTAGGTAGTGATTAGGAATACTTGTCATAGTAACATGCATGTATCCTTATGTGCAAAAACAGCAGAGACATTATGTGAAAAGTTAATCATGAATGAAATGTGATAGTGTTAGAAACTAAAGCTCACGTTAAGTATAATAGTGATTAGTGTATTACACCTGTATGTGGACAGAAACGTGCTAGAGCCAAACAATGTGACCCCCCCGCAAACATTTTAAATGAATAAAAGGCACTAGCATCAATGTGTGTTGAAGGACAGTCCTAATATGATTACAACTGGACCTGTGCAGCTATGCAGAAAAACACTCAAAAAAAGTTAAACATTTAAAGTGACATCCAATAACATTAACTTATGTCCCACAGAGCACAGTTGCCCATTAGGGTCAACCTGGCAAATAGATGAGAGAGAAAAAAAAAATAGACCACCTTTTCTGTAGTAAGTATAGTAAAAACATGTAGAACAGCCCATAGAGCCCACTCGTACCTCAGCAATAGCTGTCAGTTAAAAGAAAAACATGGTCACATGCGGTTAAAAGACTTTGGTTTACAGACCCTTAATATACAGTACATAAAGCACAGGACCACCGCTCCCCACCCCCTCATCATCATCGTGTCACACTTAGCTTTCGTCGATCATGCACTGTGCATGCCAACACGCTCGCACAGTGGGAGCCCATCCATACATTCTCATACAGGACTGGTGGTCTGCCTGAAGCAGCCAGTCTCAACCAGGACCTCCGGCCTAACCACATACCCATGCTGCGGCGTATGGGACCAGCGCAGGGAGGCTGGGCCGCTAGAAGGCCAGCCTCCTGGCCGTGAACTCCTCCAGGTGCACCGCCCCGCCTCCCATGAGGCCGAAGGCCGGGTACATGACGCCGGAGCAGTCCACCGCCCTCTCGTACAGGCAGCGCATGGTGTCGCCGTCGTAGAAGTACACCCGGCCCGCGTCGTAGTCCAGGCACACGCCCACGCGCCGCGGCATGGGCAGCACACGGCCGCCGGGCTCGACGGTCGCCGCGGAGGAGGCGGCGGCCTTGGGGATGAAGAGCTTGCCCATACCCATGGTGACGAGCGTGAACGGCTGCGAGAGGTCGTAGCACGCGTCCTCGCTGCCGCTGTCGTGACCGCTGTCGTGGTCGTACCTGTGATCGTATACAAATAAAAGATGTAAACAACACAGCCAGGGTGATCTCAGTTTACACAGGAGTACTGAGAAGTCACACCACAGCTACCGTACCTTTATACAGTAATTTATGCTGGAATACATTTAAAGGACAAAGGAGACATAACATTACAGTTTACATTATTGTCAGCCATTGCAAGCTAATGCGCTGTCAAATTCACCAAATATCTCCTAGCATTTCGCCATCTTACCATTCTTGCATGCGTGCTGTAAAAATAATCCTATACTTCTGCACAACTCTGGCTCCATAGATAGGAACAAAAGCAAAGTGGCGAACCCCGCTCACAACAAAGCCGTAGTACTATGCTTTGCTTCACAATGCGTTTCGATGTGAGGCGACGCTGCGGAGGGATACCGCTTCGATTTTATCACAAAGTTATCAAGCGTTCGAGAATGACTAACCCTGCCTTTAAGCATGGACAGTCAGCCACACATTCATTACACAACGTTCAATTGTAGGTAGAAATATGGATTGCATTACATTGTTGTCTGCCAGAATTATGCCATGCCTTACCTGATGCCATTACAAAAGAATAAGACCGTTATCTACACAAATAATGTGCCCTTACAGGAGATGATCCAATGGCAGAGGGAGGCTTTGATGGTGGTGAAAGCCATTTACAGGTTTTATTGATGGCTCTCTTACATCACAGGATTAGACGTGACTCAGCCACACTTATCCCCTGCGTCGTGTGTGTTTGTTTGTTTGTTTGTTTGTTTGTTTGTTTGTGTGTGTGTGTGTCTGAATGAGTCACATCTGTATGCTGCACCTTGGGCTGCTGGTGTCCCTTGGGTTGTGGAACCATTCCATCATCTTGGAGTCGGAAGCCACGCCCACCTTCACCAGGTAGGAGTGAGGTTCTACCCTGAAAGCCCAGTAGTGCCTGCAAAGAACAGTTTCATGTCACAGCCGCTTCCAGGACAGGCCGTGTAACCAGTTAACGGTTTAGAAAGCATTATTGTGAGATCTGAATGTTCTCTTACTGAACCAGGAAGGCCCATATTAGTTTGAAGGAGACTGAAAATTAGCTTTAAAACTTGATAAAGAGATTAGTTCACATGCACCATTATGTTGGCATTTAAGCCGCTCTACTAGATGAAATGCATAATATATCTAGCCTGGTGTAACCAGACACACAAGTGAATATGTTCTGGCCACGCTCCATTGAGAAGTGTAAACAGCCATTGCCTCCTACTAGCCTCGCGAGCCCATCCGAAACTCGCAAGTTTAATTTCGCCGTGAGAATCAGGCTGAAAAGTCTAGGAATCCTTTTGGATGTGTATTGAGTAGCAATTGAACTTTCCAATTAGCGTCGTATTGCTAATCGCTATGGGGCGTGGTTTAGGTTTGCCGACAGCAAAAACAGCCAGATGGTTCATCCAATATGCCCAGTGCAGAGTTGCTACAACTGTTTTGATCTCATTTATCTCTACCACCATTTTGAAACACGCCTGACTTAAACATAAATCAACACTTTGTATTTTTATAAATAAATCTTCCATTTCCTTAAAACACAGACTAATTTCAGAAAACATCCGGCGTGGGCTGAATTCTGCGTGAACACTGGAGAAGAGACACGGCCTCAACAAACAGTGACCCACCTGCCCTGGGAGATGCCCGTGTCTCCGATGATGTAGTCCAGGCAGACGTAGCTGCCCGTCTGCACGCGCTCCGCGGCCAGAAGGACGACCATGCCCGCCACGCTCTCCACGCGGTCGCGCTGCTTGCTGAGCACCAGGCGCTCCGTGCTGAAGCCACACTTGTCGTTGAAGAGGAAACTGAAGGCTGAGAGGGTCGATGAGAGAGATTATTTAACCCTTCTCGCATTGAAGACATAAAACCAGCATGTGACACTAAAACAAATTGCCTGTTTCACGGCCATTATTAAATCAAGAGCTTCATTGAAAAAGTTAGGCTTAATCAATGTCTGTGAAATCGGCCCATCATCATCTTCCTTGAGCTAAGTAGAGCGTGTCACTGTTAACAGTGTCCTAGGTTTATCAGCCAGACTGGAATTTAAGAGGGTATAACGGATGTCACTTCCACATTAAACGTCACACATATCCTGCTTCAAACCGAGTTGTTTGAAAAGGAGTAGTTCCTATAGATGAACACAAGAGGGCAGCATTACACACATATCACCACCATCAGTAATAGAGCTGCATTGAAAACAAATATAACCTACAAAATTAACACTGTACAGCAAAGCCTCCGTTTAAATATTACTGTTAACAGGGACATAACATGTCTCATCTTCATGTGATTACATGCCGGCCAACAGCCGTATGCCTGTTCAGCCATTAAACACGATCTAGGAAAGTTCTCCCCAACAACTAGGGCATGGCGATTATAATGATGCTGGTAGCATCTGCTGCCCATAGTGTTAACCAGGGGTGCCCAATCCTGGTCCTAGAGAGCTACTACCCTGCATGTTCTAGGTGTCTCCCTGCTCCAACACACCTGACTCAAATTAATGGGTCATTATCAAGCTTCTGCAAAGACTGATAATTCATTCATTAGAATCAGGTATGTTGGAGCAGGGAGACACCTCAAACATGCAAGTAAATGATCATTCAATACTGTGACATGCTTGTATTGTTCCCGTAGGAAACATTTGTTTTTGTGTGTGTACACACACACACACACACACACACACACACACACACACACACACACACGATGTGTAGGCCTACTCCTTGCCTGGGACCATTGTCACCCATGTGTCTGCATTATCCTCTGTCCACCAGTACAAAATCCCACCTCATTACTGATGCACGGTGAACCCATACAGTCACTGCTACGAACCATGGGGTCTTGGAATGTGGAAGCCCCAACCAAACAGTAACTCAAGCCTTACGAAGGGAGACTTTATAGCAGATATCACACCAGGGTGGCCTGCCTTGTATGGGGATTATGCTCTGAACCTAAAATGCCTAAGATCTGATGCAATGGCGGTTAGAGTGCTACACGAGTGAAAACTATGAGGTCATATTATATTGCATTCATGCTTCAATATGAACAGATCATAATATAGAGGATAAGGTTCACACCGAAGCGCAACAGCTGGTAATTGAGGCAAAAGAGCTTTAAATTAAATTCAGTTTGCCCTGCTGCTAAACTTTTAAAGTCAATGATAGATGCAGACCAAGCTGAAACCCCATGGCCTCCTCAACACAATATGCTCTACCAAAACCCAGTCAACTGCAATGGCGCTTTCAGCTGTCTGAAATACAAATGGCATTACCATGGTGACAAGCTCTAAAGGTGGCGGGGAAAAAAGTAACCGCTGTCGCAGACGAGAACAGCATTTTGAAATTCCAAACAGCAGCTGTCACTTAGAGGCCATTGTAAATCTGTCAGGGTATGAAATAATCATGACAGCCATGCCATGCTCTGAGACATGGAGGGGATGGGGGGGGGGAACTTAGCCTGAGCCTTGGCCAAATGAGGCCCAACAATGGGACCTGCTTCTGTAAACAGCCTGGTGCTTCGAAATAAGAGCACATTTACTGGTTAATGTGATGGCTCATACTTGACTTATTAATTGTATAGATTTGTTTCGTTGCCCATTATAATTGCATGTAAAATATTGGGTAAACAAACACTTTCACCTTCCCTGTACGTTTGTGCTTATTCTGGCCCATCAGTTAGTGAACACTTTAATGTTGCATTCATAACAGACTGATATAATAAAGACATGTTTTACCCGTGTGACAGAAGAACTAACTTTTCTTACTTGTACTATTTACATTGGAGAAGCCACCATACAACATATGCATGATAAGCACACACACAGCAACACTTACCGGGGGCGGGGGGCGTGTGGAAGGAGACTTCCGGGCTGTAGGGGCTGTACATAGAGTTGCGGCAGCTTCGCACCCTGAAGGCGTACAGGCTGTCAGGCTCCAGGTCGCTCACGACTGTGCTGGGCCCGTGGACATGCTCCACGGCCCTCCACACCCACGCGTCCTCACTGTCCTCCTGGGATGGCGACCGGCTGGGCCCCCCGAGCCTGGGGAGAGAGACCAAAGGCTGAGAGAGGCCTGGGCTGCTGACTGCATGCGCACACTTGCACACTAGGCTTGGGACGATATGAAAACTCACGTCACGATTATCCTGGGCAAAATAACAATAGACGATATTATAGCAATTATTAAACTCACTAAAAACTGTAATCTGTAATCACTTTGGTATTTGTATCATGACATGTATTGCATCTGTGCTTTTTGTTTAGAAACTATTACAACACTATAACAAATAGATTTATATTTTTATGTGCAGGACAATTGGCAAGCTGAGTCTTCAGCCATGGTGGTGAATGTCTGGAAAGATGCAGGCCAATAAATAAATTGGTAAATAATTCTAATTTGACTACCCAAGTGAGCTACACAAGCTTTTTCAAGTGACTTGTGAAAGTATTCACACTTAACGTGAGGATTTTCATGAATATCACGACAATGACATTCACCACGACACAATCATCGTCAGCATTTCTACCGCGATAAACAATTATATTATGTCCCATCCCAAGATGGCTGCTCTAGCACTGGGTACTGAGGTCATGGAACAACCTTCAGAACACTACAGTTTAATGATTGAGTCTCCCTGGGAAGAGTTCAGAGCTCTGATGAAACACATTTCTAAAAAGCCAACTGAAGAGCGTATTGCTAATCCCAAACCGGATGTTGTAATGCAAGCATGTTGTTCCTCGTCTGTTCTACTTTGCTCCAGTTTTGCAACATCTTGGCCAAGTCTCCTGTGGAAGTGGGATTTTGATCCCATAGACGTCCTTGTAATTCAAGGTTAAATAAGAGGAACCAACCTGCGGTACTCGAGGACCTGCTGATCCGTAGGTAGGTGGTCTTCAGACAGACGCCAGCAGATGGTGGCCTCATTGTACACTCTGCTCTTAGATAGGTCAATCAGAGGAGGGTCTGGGACTGGAAAACAGAGTGGGCCAGCCAAAGATTACTAGACTATCCGTAAAAAGACCATGAGTACAGACAGTGTATGATTTCCCTCCCTCCCCTAAGAGGCTTAAAAGTCTGTCTTATTCTAGCTCAGCATTTCATTCTTGGATTTATTTAAAGTGTTGAGCAAATTAGGACCTCCCATGTAAAAGGTTTCCTTGCAATAGAGGCTGCTAAGAGGTTTTCCATATAGTAGACAGACGGGAAATGCACTTTGTAAACCTCCCCAGCCCCCACTGTGCTTTTACCTTCAAGTCATCCCCCATTTACCATACTCATACCCCCAAAGTAGTCCTTAATTCGCAGTTCTCATTTCAGTCTCATTTTGATAATCCTTGTTCCATTAGTTAATTTAGCCAATTTAACCAATGTATCCTTCGTGGTAATCAGCATCCTCCAAGGAAAAGTGATCGAAGAAGTCAGTTGGCAAACCATGGCGACACCCCACCACATGGAGCTCGTTTCACACCTGTATTCCTAGTCTACGGTGTGGGTTTATGTGGATATTAGGGATACCTGTATCTTTTTAAGCCTCTATGTGTGTAATTGCAGGTGCTACCACACGACCAGGGTCGGGTAGGTTACTTTTTTAAATGTAGTCCATTACAGTTACTAGGCTGAAATTATAATCAGTAACGTAATTTTTGGATGACCTAAATTTTGTAACAATCTGATTACTTTATATTACTTTTAGATTACATAAACAGTTTTTTGAAATGCCATACAAAGCAATTTACTGCATTGGCACGCCAAATCTGTTTTTGCAACAGTTTAAGTTGCTCAGGAAATCAGATTAAAGTAGGACTTTTTTTTCAATTGATTGAGGTTAATGAAAGGTTAAGAGAACAACAGATTATTTTCTGCATTTTTTTTCTGCAAACTTCCTTTTTATATTTGAAAGTGGTCCTAGAAGTAATAAACTAATTGGGGGGGAAAAAAAAGAATTCTGTAATCTGATTACACCGTTTTAGCTGGTAACTAATGGATTAGTTAGTTTTTTTCATAATCAAATTAGTAACCAATTACATGCAATCAGTTACTTCCCAACCATGCACAACCTGGGACGGGCATATCAGCCTCTGGTGTCATACTGCAGGGCCAGTTGGACTTCCGGAAGGGAAGGATGGGGCAGAAGGGAGCAGCAAGAGGCTGCCAGCCGGCCCAGCGAGGAGCAGCGTCAAGAGCTCGGCTATTTTGAGAATACACAGCTCTATCGATCCTAGACCAGCTCACTGCCAGACACAAGGCCAAGCAATGCCGCAGGCAGCGCCTTGCTTTTCTGGCACCCCATAGTCCTAACTGTACCCTTCACAAAACACGCTCACTTGAAGCAAACCAACACCAACACGGAGAGAAGCTATAGCTTACATTCTTATGTACAGTGAGACAGGAGCGAAGGACTGTGTTTCAGCCTGAACTTTGTTCCACCTTTTAAGCCTTTAAGAAACATGAGGAAATTGACTTGTACGAAATGTACAACACGGACATTTACACGGGACAACACAAGTTTTTACACAGCATGAGGCCACACCCCACAGAGGTTTAGCTGGGGTCGGCGTGGCTGAAACAAACGCCCCTTTATATCAGTGGGGAAAAGATGTTTTGCAAAACATGGGGTGTGACCAAGGCCACTGGGGACACAAGGAACACAGGCCTTACTCAGCAGCAGCACTGTCACCGTACAGGCAACTGGCACTGTCGCTGAGAGTGGAATATTCTATCATACTGCATCAAGCAAGATCGTTCAGTGATGATACTTGAGTAGGGTGCTTTTGAACATAACCTGACATGCCAGATTGATTTGTTAGACACACAAGTCCATCTTGGGAAGCAGTCCAAAAAATATTTGTTATTTAAATTAAACTGAAACTTGTGCAAACTGGCCTCACGAGATCAGGAAGGTCTCACGAGGTTAATTTACACGAGCTCTTCAGTGAAACATGATAGATTCAAACTATCGTGTAGACATCTGCTTGCAGTAGTCTGGCTACTGAAAAGGTGTATAATAAAAGGCACAATGTGCCAAACAGCAACACCCTTTTAGGACACATTGCTGTGTCATGTGCCAAAACCAAATTCAAGACTCCTTTCTTGCTCCTAGCTCAAACACATCAAATTTTTACCATCTTTAAATAGGCCACAGATTAAACGCATCAATTTGACTGCTGTGTATAGCACTTTCCATAAAGGACTAGACATCGATTATATCCTAGATCACATCTTCCCCCCCACAAAGGGCACAAAAGGCACGAGCTGATTCATATTTGGACTCAGCAGTAGTAATTTTCAAATACATCACGCTGACTCAGCATATGAATAATTGAATAATTTAATTTTCATCTGAAGGTATTGTATACGGCAAGATCTAGCTCTATATTCACCCACCAGCCTAACAGTAACTGACATTTTTCCAGAAACATCCACTTCAACTTTATCAAGAGATCCTATAAAGACAAACAAAATGCCAATAGGATTTTGCCCCAGGTGACAGTTTCTGGTTTGTAACCATCATCTGTAACCTATACTGCCACTCCCAGTCAGACAATCAAGTTAGTTCACGTTTAGAAAAGTGCAAAAACAGCTGCAATTATACTCAAAGGGAGTAAACTGAAACACATTGTTATGAGAATAATTGGTAAATTTCCATTTACACTTTATTCAGTAAAAGGCAGGGTTTGTTTCGAGAACGCTTGCCATCTTTAAGCTCAAATCAAAATCCCTGCGCAGCAATGCCTCACACATTGAAAGGCATTGTGAAGCAAAGCGTATAAGCTTACAATTGGCTTGAAATAGCTGACTATACCTTTTTAAACATGCCTCATTTTACAGTACGACCAATGTCATTTATCACCACAAACAATAAAGGTCAACTACCAACAGACGTTATCAAAGTATTATCCATCTTCCCACTTGCTTACAGACGCTGGCTAGACTTGCCTAACAGACACCCAAAAGGACTTGTTTCTACCAAGCAAATTACAAAACTTTCCGATAGCTCTACTAGCTCATGAATTGGAAGAACAGGAAGTGGTTCATTCCTGAAACGTTTTGATGCAACTTGAGCTCTTCTGAAAAGGACATTGTTACGAGAAGTACTGTACACGCTGAATAGTGATCGAGGGAACAGCCACCAACGAAAGTACACAGACAGGTAAACCATGGCTTTTGTTTAGATGTACAGTCTGTCGTTGACCCACAATGACCCACAGACATGGACAAAGGTTCTACAGCTCTGTGTAGTATAAAACTACACCACAGCTTCGGATTCAAGACAATGACTACAGGGTAAAGTAAGTAGCCTCAAACATGCACAATGCCCATCATTCAGAAACTATTGTTATGTCGATGACTAAAATCAGAGAACACAAATCAGGACAACCCATTTTGTTTAGTGTACCGTATTCATATTTAAAAATGTAGGCAGACCATTGAAATACCTTCATCATTTAGTGAATTATATAGTCACTGTCCAGGCCTATGATACATTGCATGAGACATGACATTTAGTTACAGACTATTAATGAATGGGTGACCGGTTTGCCAATGACCTTTGACATGCCAGTGACCTGTGAAAGTTCGCATTCCATGTTAGTGACATTTCATCTGGGTTGAGTATCTATAGTAATGTCTTTTGTTGAGCACAGAAAATGCATTTTCTGTTAAGTTGCTTACAGTGTTTCATTAAGATACTTTCTTTCCTCCCGGTTTCAAATACTGCTGGCTTTGTTCAATTGTATTCACGGTAGAACCAGTCAGCTTGCTTAACCCTCGCGCTGTCCTAAGGCATTTCAGCAGACTAGCAGCAGAGGGAGCAAACCGCGGAATGTCATATGTCCG
>JAOEGT010102089.1:0-28301 GCA_025447795.1 Speoplatyrhinus poulsoni
TTCCCTACCCGGAGTAGGCACTCCATCGGTTTCCTGCTGAGAACCATGGCCTCAGATTTTGCGGTACTAATCCTCATTATGAAATACTCTGACACAAAATTTAGAAGCCTTATATTTAGATTAGTTAAAAGTTTCTCCTAAAGTGCCAATTTAGGAGCTACTTTTAACCTTAATTATTTACAAAACTGTATCCAAATTACTTAGTTCCATACATTTTGTACAACCCGAGTAGCAGGTATCCGCTATAAACTTCGAAGCCCTATCCTTTTATTTATGCACGTTGTGCTCGACAGAGAAATCTGACACTAGTACTGCTCTGACATTGTGTGTGTTCTTCCCCTTTGTTAAAAAAAGAACCCACCAATATAGGTCAAGTTTGTGCTTTTGGGTGTTTGATTCAGAATGTGGCATAACAATGAGTGTTACATCAGATAGTGTGTTTTATATACTCTTGTGTAATGCTAGCTTTCCTACCAAAGCGTAACAAAATTCAGCCCATTTTTTATTGATTGAGTAGAAAGAGCAGAACCGTGCAACATGATAACTCAAAATCATCTTTCCCCCTTCCCAGTAAATGAAATATAGCGCAAGAATAGCATGGGTACCATCAATCACCAAGAATCCCCCACAGCACGCAGAATGTCAAAATAAGTATGGGACTGGAAAACAAAACAAAAAAAAAACAGGAACGGTCCAGGAAGGGGACAGAGATGCACATGAAGCAGGAAAAGTCCCCGCTCAGAGCTGACTCAACAAGGAGAATAGGGAAGATTAGAGGAGGATGTGAATGGAAAAAAGATAGAAGAGGGAGAGAAGAAAGAAGTTTCATAGGAAGCAAACTACGTCCAACAGGATAACAACAATAATAATAATAATAATAATAATAATAATAATAATTATTATTATTATTATTATTACTATTATATGCACATTAATGTGCAGCAATATCAACAGAGAGTATACAGATTATCTTTTACTGTACATCAACAGATATGGCATCACCAATCAACAGGTGTGTGAGCAAATCCCCTACCTGGCAGTGGGCACACAACGAATGTACATGCAGCCAATTATGTTTCTTCTGCTGGAGCGTGTGAGGAACACCTCCGTGCCATCCAACTCCCTCCGGGTGTACTGGAACTCTGCTCTGTCAGTCAGGTGGAGCTTCCACCTACCCTCCACAGCTCCACTGCCCCCCGCGGCCACCCCGCTCCGCGTGCGCAGGCCTGAAGGCCCTGTAGCGGCAGGCGCAGCAGGGCCTGCCTCAGGGTCTGGCACGAGTGAGTATGTGGGCTCGGGTGGCAGGAAGGCGAGCTTGGAAGCAATGTTGCTGGGACATGGAGGACAGCAAAAGAGGCAGCAGAACTCCCTGAAAGAGAGGCTGTTCATCCTTTACTGTAGAGAGAGACAAAAGGATCACTGTACTAAAGACTATGCATACTCCTGGGATAATACAATGCCATAATTATTACATTCTGACGACGAGGCTTTCTTCGTTTTTTAATGTGACACACAAATGCAGCATCTAAACAAAACAAGAGATTTAAAGATATTTTTGGTTAGTAAAATACCAACTGGTTAGGTTAGTAGAGCTATTAACAACATGACAAACCTGAATTGACTATTAGTAGCAGAACTGGTACTTAAAGTGCTATTGTGCAATTCAAACTCTAAATCTAGGTATTAGTATTGATCATTATTATGGTTAAACTTAACACTGATACTTATTGCAAGACACTTCTGATAGAAGCATCTGCTACATTATGTAGGTATGTTATATTACAGCCTACAAATAACATCTGTGTACTTAATTGTGGTATCATACCTTTTGATATAGGGTTTATGGTACCGTTCTGTACTGTAAAATACCAGGAACCTTAGCTTGCTTTCAGGAAAAAATATTCTCACAAAAAGAAACTCCACAATGGCCTGCGTCCAGTCAGCAAAGTTGAAATACACCTTTCGACAAACTAGGATAAAAGCCTACTGGCTCACATAGGAAATATATCCATAGCATTCGGTGTTGTTTTAGAAGTCCACGTTAAATCCATAATTCCAGTTGTTCAGATGGCGATACTGTACCGGTACGGTACGGTACCGGTAGGTCTGTACGGTACTTTATCTCGGAAGTCTAAACAGTTTTTCGTTTTACAGAGAGCGTCAATATCGTCACAAACTATGACAGTTACCAAGTCCAGTAAAACAAAAATAATTGTTACAAAATAAAATATGCAATGTTAGATTACCCGTAGTTCAAATAAGGTATTTAAACTTGTTGCCTGATAGCCTTCGGTAAACCAGTTACATTGCAGTACCGTAATGTGTAGGCTACGTACGGTAGCGTACTGTACAATTATACCGTACCCGGCTTACTCTACGGTAGCTACAGTAGCCAAAATACAGAAATGCTAGTCAAAACTACCTGCATTCGCCAAAGTTCGACATAAAAGACAACGACAGAAACCTGGAATGCATCCGAACAGAGCTGATACGACTGTCATTTAAAGTGATTCACGAATTTGCGACGTTTCCTCCTTCTTTCTTCTATGTCACCGTATCCGATAGAGACAGCTGACAGGATGTGACGGAGGTTTTGAAGTTATGTCAGTGGTGACTCCAACTCATCTATATCACAAACACTTTTTATACATTTACGGTAGTTATCATCATTATATAAATATGTCATGATAACAATTATACCCAACAATATGTCCAGTATTTGTTATTCTTGGGATAATTTATCATAAATAAATAGGCTCTTATAGTACCGTATAGAGAGGAGACAGCAGGAGAATGACACTTCTGAACAATGTCAACATATAATGGCCTGGCTACAATGTGTCTGTGTACCTAGAAATCAATATCATGGGGGATTCTAAAATTGTTAAAATAATCACTAAAATCTTCATACCCTTTTAATGCACCTAATTTTAAAGGATCTATATTGTATTAAGAGTCAGACCTGCCTTATAAAAAATGCTGAATGCATCAGCGAGGTAGGGGCTTACAGGAATTGTCTATATAGACAGCTATGTCTATATTGCTTCTAGACTAAATCATACTTGTTGCTCTGGACTCCAAAGCAAACGCTGTGCATTACATTTTTTGTTATATTTATTGCACACTGAATTATTCACTTGTACACTATAAAAGGCATGCTTTGCCTTTATAAGAAATACAAAAATCAAGTTTGTTTGCTGATATGGTTGTTTATCCAAGTAGGAAGAAACTGAGCTGTAGGCTAGAAGCAATTTACTTCCTTTCATGTGGATTATAGCAGCAAGTCGTCATATAGGCCTATGTAACGGTGGCCAGCAGGTAGCTATGCGGAGTTAATCCTCACTCTCCGAAACCTCATAGGACGCTCTGGCGACGCAGACCAGGGTCTATGGGTTTTTGGCCTACCTTGTAGGAGCGTCCGCTCTCTGCGTGAGAGATCGGGGTTCCATTCCCCGAGGGGGACGGACGATCTCCGTCACACCTACACGCATACCAATATACCCAAGCACTGGAAAGCAACTTTTTATTAGTAGACATACCCTGAAGTTATTAAAATGTGAATGTCATATTACATCCCTCTGAATAGTCAGCACAAATAAATACAAAATACAAATGTAATTTAAAATAAACTTTGTGATTTTATTGGTTTATACTTACTCTTACACATCATACAACCCTAAGATTCTAAAATAAAAACAAAATAAAGTAAAATATTTGGTGGCGTTTCTGGAGCACTGGGGTGCCAAAGAACCCCCATTAGGGTAGAATTACAACTTTTTCAAAAGTCTAACATTTACTTGGCTTCCCTCAGATCTGAGAGAATTAATTCTCTCATTTTAAATCAATATCTTTTCTTTCACAGTTTTTCCATTATCTGCTGTAACATATTCTCACAGATTACAAGCTTGTTAAATCGTTACCATCAGCCCATATTCTTTCCTAATAAAGACAATGATTATGTGCTAAAGACAGGGTTGGAAACACCATAACTGATTACAAGAAATAAACAAGTATACGCATTTGTAATATCTAGAATATCGATGTGGTTGCCTGAACTGCTGGTGTCTTTAACATCTTTAAAACAATTCCTTTAAATCAATACCTCAGAATATATACAAGCGGAGTGGGCTTTAGTCCTCTTTGAAAACAGACAGCCGATATCAAGCAACATACAGCTTGATAAGCAGACACCACGTGGTACATTCAACCTGCTCGCATTGTTAAAATGAACTGAACATGAGCAGTCAAGATAATAAGTGAGATCATATTACAACTTTATGGGCGCACATCTGGACTGATGACTGAACTGCTAAAAGTCTGGTTTACCATAGATTGCATGTGGATCAGGTAAGCTGGGACTTAATGAAGTTTCAAACTTGATAGTAGATAACATTTTGGAATCAACTCAAACCAGCATGCACGGCAGAAAACATGTACAAAACTGTCATTGGCCTTAACATAAAGTACCCATACACATGGTCCTTTGTACATACCGGTAATGATTACCTGAAACTCCCAATAAATTCTTTTTAATGTCAATGAGCCACAATAACGGCATTAAGTGACCTATTTATCCCATGTAATACAGTCTGTGTGTGCATGCCAAAACACTTAAACCATTTGGACCTGCCCACATAGCACGTTTTAGTAATTAACTTTAAACAGCTCTCACACTGGTTTCTTCTGAACATTTTCTGCAAGTCTTTCAATACACATCTATAGATCAGGATCAAATTGAGGAAAGATAATTCTTGAAATCCAAATGAATAATCTGAAGTCTAATGCAAGTTCAAGAAAACACATTCAATATTCTCCACTACAAAAAACAAGGCATAGACTGGAATCCTGCAGGTTCAGCAAGGGTGGCAAAAAGCTTAATTAAAGGGAACTGTACATTAAACGGCAGCAAAAATCTAAACGCTGTAGACTGAGTGAGAAGCTATTTACTAAATCTGGGTAGCTGTGCTTAGGAAAAGCAAATTATTATGAAAAATAAAGAAAAACCTACATGATAAAATATGTGGCAATTATCAAGCAATTTTAGCAATAATCCACCACAATAATGCTGGAGAAACCTGAAAAGGGAAACAAAAAGATGGAAAACAAAGCAGTACATTGTGGCACGTTATTTTTCTGTTGAGTAATTATGAAAAGCACTTATATTTTACATATACTACTAGTCTTGTCCTTAATCCCCCACAATTTAATAACCTGGCAACAATCTACATAAGATTATACTATATGAATAGGAGCCATATGGTATTTACACTTGGAAAAACAAAAACAGTAGCGTTCCGTTAACTTGAACCGTCAGTCAAGGGTGTAGCCATGCATGCATTGCACTACGGTACTGCTGCATCTGTGACACATTCTTACTTCATTTTCAAACCGTGCAGTCACAAAATAATTACTTATTGTATGGCTGACTGCATAAACATGCACGCTAATTAGATCTTCGTAGAAGTAGCTAGCTAGAAGCAATCTTCATAGGAAGGACTCTTCTGGATCTGAGCACTTCATAAAAGCACAGCACGCAACTCTATTGCGACAATATTCACCTCAGCTGAGAGCATTACGCCTGCGTCACCATTTAATGTAAATGCAACCATCTTCAGATTTCATTCAGCATGTGTCAGTGGTCTGCTGGTGGTCAGAGAACAATGGAGCTGTAACTCCACAAAAGGGCTTTCAAGATAAACAACATTGTATCCGTCTAAAAACATAAGAGACACTGCCCCATCACTACATGCAAATAAACTAAACTGTAAATGACCCAAATGCTGAACAAAACTGAGTAGGTGTGGCATGTTAAGTTTTGTGCTCTGCAGTTGAAAGGTTTCATTTTGTGCTAGTTTCCAAATAAAAAAAAGTGGACTCCACTCACATCATATAAGAGCATGTATGATACGTTTTCATTAAATGGTTACAGAATCAAAATGGAATTACTTAAATATAACTAAAAAGGCTTTGCTGACACATGCTGCCAATCCTCCAGCACAGACCAACCAAATAAAAAATAAATAGAATGCAATCACACAATCAAGCTAACTACAATATATTAATATAGATCTTCTGATGCCATACGCTCATTAAAATTAAAAAATAAAATAAATCACTCAGTTAAATGCTCTAAATATACTGTCCACCCCCCCCAATAATTCATGTTATCTTCAATAACTGTTCATCCAACCAACATCAGGGGATCTCAGGAGAATGCAGACGTGGTGTAGTTGTATGGTAGACCATCAAATGTGGGTAGGAAGAAGGGGAAAGTAAAATTAGGCCAATTGGACAAGATGATGACATCATATGTAGTCGGGACAATACGTTATATTCCCAAAACTTGAAAGATCTTGCCGATGCACAATCACCAAGTCTGGTTCTTCACACTCTGTAGATGACCTTTCTATTGACCCTCATCTGAGCAATGTCACACTTCAACAGCCCTCAGCTGTCTATTTGAACTACCTTGCAGGGATTGTATAAAAATAAACCCACAAGATCAAACATGCTCCCCCTCAAGTTGCAAAACCACAAAAAGGGGAATAAATGAAATAGTTGCCCTCCCCAAAGCAAAACTAATGCCCACCATACCCCTTACTGCTCTCTCCCTGATTCAAGCAAATGTCACAACATTCATTCACACACACGTCTCGGCACAGGCACGCACGCGCACACACACACACTGTGTCAAGCATTCACTGAGAGAGGGAGACTGTATTGTAGGGAGCTTCTGGACAGGGGGTCCGGTCACCCCACCCCACCCATCTTACACTACCGTGAACAGATGAAGTCATTATCAGGTGTTCTCACCCAAGGACATTGTTCCAAATTCACACTGCGGTGCAAAGATATGTTGGGTTTTTTCAGTCCTCATAATTTCTGAATTTTCTCAGCTACCACGATGGGGTTCTCCTTGCGTATGCGGGCAGCAGCAGCACTCCGGTAATCATAGGGACAGTCGTGTTTGTCTGAGTAACGGTGAATGGCGCAGAACAGGTTGCCACAGCGACAGTCAAAACCTATAATAAAAAGATCAGTTAGCCCAGTTAGTCAGAAATCTTTTTTTGCAAATTCGCATATGACCACAACCATGTAATTTGTTTCAATTAAGAAGTAATTACGTTTATAAATGTTGCATGTCGTGTTGAAGAACATGACACGTTTGGATATGTACTACACATAAGGATATAGAGACATACATTGTGCAGCCTCAAGCTTAGCAGTCAACTAAAGCATCTTACAGTAAAATGTGTACATTTTCAGTAACACTAATTCTAACTGGAATAACTAAAACTAGTGCATCCTTATCACTAGAACACTAGAACCTAACTCAATTTTTCAATAATATTTTGAAGTCCCTGCGTCTTTGACTTCTCTTAAAATGGTGTTGTGTTGCACTCCATATGGTTAAAAACCCAGACATTTATACCTGACACTTCTGGTTCGAGCAATGGGTCAACTCAATACATTTCTCATCTCAACGCTGTCGAGTAACCAATTTCGGGAGACCCTGCATTTCTTTTCTCCTTATGATGAGGAGAAGACGATGCGGGTACACAACGGACACATTTGCGATCATGACTGAAGAGTGGGGAAGATTCATACAAAACTGCATTTTATGCTACAGACACTACTAGCGTGGATGAACAGCTAGCATTATCTTAAATTAGCCGACATGCCTAACAAGTGAGATCTTTGATCTTTGGATGCTTTCATGAATAGCCTATATTTGTGTGTTCTTAAAGACGCCCCTTTAGACCATAATTAGAAAACTAGAGCACCAAAACATAGTCAATAAACAAACTAATTTTAGAAGACAATCAATACAATGTACATTTTGGAACTAGAAACACAGTATCTAAGCACACGGGTACATTTTACTCATTGGTGGTTATAGGTATACAGAGATTCTTGGCGGTTCTAGTGTTAATCCAATAATACACCAAAGCAGATGCGTGATTATGATGATCTCTCTACCCCTCTCCTCTTATTCTCCTAATAATAATTAGGACAATAAAATGTGTTTCTAACAGGAGAAACTAACTTGAAGGCTGAATCGAGTGTCAGTAGACCAACACTAGCACACATCCAAGCACATTGACACAGACTCATGCTAGGCTGTTTAAGGACAGTTCAGTTATACTGTAGAATCAGACCTCTTTTACACACACACACACACACACACACACACACACACACACACACACACACACACACACGAGAGTATTTATACAGTACAATGTTAGACAACACTGTCAGATCTATCAGATTGTAGAGCAAGAGGCCAGTGGGGAAAAGCCAAGCCCAATGTTTGATCAGTAGGCTATATTGCTTATAAATAGTATATAAATGCACAAGATGGAAAAAGAAGTGTCCACAGGTGTTCTAGCACAGTGGTTCTTAAACTTTTGATCAGGCGACCACCCAAAGAAAACTAGTGAAGTTTGGCAACCCCTCCACTGTTCTGTCATTGGCCTATAGAAAAGAAAAAACAGTCATTGCCACTCCCTCAGATGTTAACAAATTCATAAACCAATCAGCAAAACATAAAATGTAGGCTAAATAGCCTAATATTTTATTTTATTTTAAACAAACTGGCTATCAATACACTAGAATTGTGTAATTGTGTTATTTATGAGTTTTGTTTCTGTAATTGTAATTGTGTTCTGTAATTGTGTCATTTATGAGTTTCTTTTCTGTCTCACAGAATTAGATTTTTTTTTTCGAATGTATTTAGCCTATTTCAATGAGATGGGTGGGCCTGCTTCCTCGAACATAGCAAATCAATTCTTGGGCTGATACTTGACACAGCAACACTGATTTCCCTCGACTCTGCTTAGCCAACACCTGCAGTTTTTCTAGCCAGTGACGAGAATGTTTTCTCACACAGATACGTCGACCCAAAAGGTGAGAGAATGTCCATGGCAGCCTTGGACAATCCAGGGTATTCTCGCACAACTGACAGTCAGAAATGTTCAAGTGTTTTTGAGAAAAATTACGTCTGTAATGTCCGATTACTGGACAGCTCGAGCAGCGCATCTTCGAGCTCAGACGGCAGATTGTTAGGGGAAGAGCTGGTGAATCGTTGGCGAACCAAGCCAAATCTTTCAAGATTTTGCTCCTTTGGAAAATACTGATTTAATTTCTCGAGTAGACTTTGGAGGTGAGCGGTAATTGTGGACTTCACTGAGTTAACATTAGTGGCATTCTCCTCTAAAAAGTAATGTAACTCTAAAAACATCCCCACTCTCCGCACAGGCTGCCTAGTGTTGCAGCATTTTATAAAAGCATTCACTTTATCTGAGGGGGTCAGGATATTACTGTTGAGGTCTTGTAGTGACATGTTGAGAGTGTTAAGTTTGTCAAATATACCTGCCAGGTATGCAAGACTTGCCGTCCATTTCGGATCAGTGAGATGGTGCGAGAGAGGGGAATGCTCTTCAGAGAGGAAGACGCGCCCCTCATCCTGCAACTCAGGCAGACGTGTAAGGACTTTGCCCCGTGACAGCCACGTGTTCACACCCGTGATCGCGTGTGGTGTCGGAGCGCTTTCACTGTGTCCCGCAATGTTTTTCATTGAATAAAAAGTACAAACCCACAGCCACTTCACGTGCTGCAATCTAGCAGCCTGCTAACTTTGTTGGATGCTGCTGGCCTGGTATGGCAGACTGGGCACAGTCACAGCGCATTGTTGCCTCTCAGTCAGTTTTTCAGATCCCAATATACAGTTTTAGGTACACAAAAATATATACAAGTAAATAACTCAACAAAACTCTCAACTGTGTCATTTTCTATCTGTTATAATTAATGATGGTTATATTTATGTCCACTAAAAACATTTAGGAGCGCAAAAAGTTAGGAGCACACCCAAAAACATGGGAGCACCGTCAAAATTCTATTTATTAAGGGTGAGCATAACCGTTATGCAATTATTCACCCTTAGTATTTTGTTTTCATTGTATGTTAATCTCTATAGTGTGATGTCTGAACGGCTTGGTTTTGACAAAGGAGAGGTGATTAGGCTTATATCCTTAGGTTTGACCTATCATTAAACATCTACTGTAGATGTGTAAATTGTGACATGGTCACATACAATATTGTATAGCGTGTATATTGCATTTTTTCCCACACTTTTGCCCCATTAATGTTCAAACTTCTACAGTAGGCTAGGTAGCACAATAGTCTAGAATATAAAAATTTGAGCAAACCTAATTTTAAATGGAATATATCTTGAAAAGTTAAGCAATACAGATATATTCTTATAACTTCCCATATAGATTAATAGCCATAAGAAATGTATACCGTTACTGTACTATGGAGATCATATTGTGATGGTGTACAATGTAGCTTCACGTGAGTGTACGGTAAACACAGGTTTTTATTGTAATTGCACAAACGCGCAGCACAATTTAAACGTTGGCGGTGTGATCGCAGGCACACATCCACCTCTAACCTACGAGCATGAATAGTTAGTTTTTTCTCCCACCAGTTTTGCTAGTGTCTTGCCTGTTAGTTTTAGCTAACTGTAATGACGAGGTAGCTAATATGGCAGTGTGTTTGTGTTTAGCTGAACACACTTTTCTACACACATGGATGGAGTATAGTTATGGTAACAATAAACACAATTACACACTCAACCTGTTGGAAGTGGATCACGTTTGGACCAGGTACCTAGTGCGTGCTGCATCATTGTCATTGTGCACAGGGATTTTATAACAATGCACAACTGCGTATGTGTGATCTGCGAACATAGTGGCTAGAAGTCACTTGCACACCAACATTTCTACTCGCATTTGCGAATGAAATGGTCGCACTGTATAACCTTGCAGCTGACCGCTGCGCTCGTCATTTACTGACAAATAGCTTATCGAAATACCGGAAATAAGTTTAAAAATCTTATCACAGTTATTGAAAAAAACTTATATCGCGATATATATATTGATATTGAATTATTGTCCAGGCCTATGCTTATTGTTCATATAGATATCGGAATGACCGAAATTAAGAAATATATCGTCATATCAATTTTGGCCATATCATCCAGCCCTAGGATGATGCTTACTTCATGTATACGAGGAGCAGTTATAAGAGTTTCGTGACATTACAAATTAATATATTTGACAGTGTCAAATATATAATTTTCTATGTGCAGTATTAACAGATAATTATGGCATATTGGCAATATGAAGCTGTTAACCTTATATGAATGGTCCAATGAAGTGAAATGATATTCTTAAAAACATCATTAAAATCAGTTGTTTAATTGTAAACAGGTTGAAGCTCAACTTGTGAAAGAATAAAGTCTTTGCAAATGAATGATTAATAAATGTTTCAACCATAACAAGTGTTGAAACGCTGTGTGTGCAACTTCAAATATATATTCCCCCTCCTTACCAGTGAGGCCCACTTTCTTCCGACAGGTGAAGCAACGGTTCTTTTTCTTGTTTTTATCAGGGGTCTGGTCACCATCAGAAGAAGCCTGTGCTGCGTCCCCACTTGGCCCTGGTACAACATAATTCATGTAGGCAGGCACATCTTAGGGCGCCCGATAATGACACAACCAGCAGATATTTAAACAAGCTGTAAATGGAAGAGGGGTTGTGCAACTAGCTGAGAAGGGATATGCTGGTGCATTCGACAGTGTTTTCAGTGAAACGTCAGTCGGTTAAAGAGGTCTCATACCTTCCAACACCCTGGTCAGTGTACTGTCATACTTACCTGTGTTTTTGGATGTGCCTTCGTCTTCTTCCTCTTCAGCCTCAGCTCGATCTGAGTCTACAGCTCCTGCATCCTGGGAGATGCTCATAGCTGTCATCTGCTGGGTTACTGGACTGGGAGAGCTAGGGCTGACAAACAAGGTTGAACCAGTGTTAAGCAATTACAGAGAAGGTAACTGTTATTGTGGCGTACTCCCTAGATTTCTTCCCTTATTTTTATTATTGATGTGGAAAAAAAAAACTACATGATTTAGAATTATTTACCCCAATGCACTATGTCTGCTTATAAATGTTATTAGCAGTCAAAATAACACATTCATTTTGATGAATTCTAGAAAAAAAATGTGCACAGAATTTGCATAGTGCAGAACACAAGCGCAAAGTTGCCTGAATGTTGCCTGTAATGTTAACATTCTCTGCAGGATTAACACTGCATTGGCTCTGTGTTGTTTGCATCTACCTGTCTACCCCACACGTCGTTTGACACTAAATTCACCTTTAAAATTGCTTGACAGCCCTAGTTATCATCATATACTGTTATGTTAACAAGATAGTAGGCCAACGCTGTGTAATGCTCCGCATATACAGTATTATTATACAATAACATTTTGATCCTTCCTGAGATCTTTGTCAGGTTTTGAAACCTGAGCATCTCAACCAAGGACCTTGCATTTTGTACGAGTTCAGATTTGCCATTTTGTAACTACATAGTTCTAATCCCATTGTGTGCAACGTACATGGACAGTTCCACAAATTTGCTGTGATAACATGCTGAGCCGACTCAGACTTACCTGGGTGTCTTTTCCTCAGGTGGCGTTCCTACCCCTTCTGCACTAGGCTCCAAGGACACACCCTCCACAGCTACACCGACTGCTCCTGGTGACCCTGCTGGTGACGAAGCAGCTGTGTAGAATAGGACACCGCACACATGGGACATCAGCACCACTGTATTTAGTCATCTTAACGTCCTTAAGTCCTTCCTTTAATGGGTCAATTATCTCCTACCTTTCTCTCCTGGGGGACTGGATCGCCCGCCTCCCTGTTGTCTCTGCAGGTGTTCCTTATAGCAGACAGAGCACATGCCATTGGTGCGGGGGTTACCATAGAAACCGCATCCCATAGTGCAAAGCATTGGCACTTGTGTCTGATTGGTCTCCTGAGCCATATTCTCTGATAAAAGGGGTAGGGGGATGGGACAGGACCTTCCTGAAAATAAGGATGAAAAAGTTAGTCAGCAGTTTCATTTCATTAATAGTTGTGAACAAAATAGGTTAGTTAAAAGAACTTGAAGGCAGCATTGGATCATTAATGAAGGGATGAAGTAAAATGAATGGAGGATGGTTGACTGTTATTAACATCCTTAACAACGGATTGAAATGTAAATATAGACTTACAATAATATTACTGCCAAGATACAAATTAAAATCTACATTAGCTGATCTCATTAAGGCGTTGTTTGATTGTTGTTACAAAACAGACAGATGATCATGGTTTCCAGGTACAGTAGTCATTGAACTGTCACAACTACCAAGAGCACTGCAGGGCAATGAAAACAACAGCCAGCGAACTAATACCAGAGACAATCACATTGCAATGCTATTAACTAGTCTGTTATGTTATCTGAAAACTGGCTAGTTACTCAGGGCTACCCTACCCCACAGATGCACATGATTTGATACGGACAAGCAAAGTTCAAAACAAAAATTAAACGCTAATAAATACCTTCACATTGACACAAACACGATAAACTAAACAAAAGAGGTGGTGATGATGATGAATAAAGCTGCGTTAGCTTTCTGACGAGCAGGCTTAGCAAGTTAGAGCAGTCAGCCAGTTTAAGGTGGTCCCCAGCAAAAAACATAGCCTGGCTAAAAGCAAACACTCTAGGGTAGAGGTTAGCCGAAAGGGCTATTCTGCCGATTTGTTGTCACTACCAATGAAAACGATACAAAAAAAAATACAAATATCCAAATACATTGATTATGCGTATTCACTGAAAAATAAAGCAACTTGACAAAAAGCAAAATGCCATTATGTTCACACAAAAAGTCCGCTCTATTAAAAAAAATCGAATGAATATGGTTGGCTAGCTAAAGGTAGCTAGATAGCTAACATAATCAGCTAGGCACATATAGCGCTTCCGATAGCGTGCTAGCTGGTTTAAATTAGCTAGATAAAGCGTGTTTATTTAACATGTATTGGTGTAAAAATAATACCTGAAATACCAAGTGCCGAGGACTGTCGACGACCTTGCTCTTCAGATTTGTATAAGTTATATGTCCCCCTCAGTTCAGGCGGCCCCGTCACCAGCGCTAGCTCCCGACATTCGAAACAACCAGTATGACGTCAACCTAAGCAACAATTATTTTAACGTTCCGTCCGACTCTACCTGCCCAAGTTTCAACTAATAATGTAGAATTGAAGTGGCGTATGGACATGACACATCATTATTTTAAATAACAAATTTAGTGAGGAAACCTATGTAATGTTTCAGGAGAGATCACTTGCATTGCATTGTAGAAAAATGTAACGCAGCGAGTGTCCGTGAGAGAAATAAATGAGCACTCTTCAACCCATCAAGAGTGTCAATCAATAAGCATGAGAAGTCATTTAAATTATTTTAATACGTTTATTTTAATAGTTTAGTGTTGTTCATGTTAATTACATGGTAAATAATACATTGATTATCTTTGACAGATTTGTTTCCAAAATTTGTAAAGTGCCATATTTCAGTTTTAGCTTGTTGAAAAGGGTTTAACACTTTACTAACATGCATTCTTAAGTGCATAGTAATATCTGCTGCCACATTATGCAGACAAAATCACACATATATCTAAAGCTCTCTCATTATGGTGAGCAGGTGCATTTGGAAACAATAAAGTCCAATAATCTCCCGACACAACATAAGCCCATTGAGATACAGAACATTATTTATTTATGCGGGTCAACCATTTTTGCCTGGTCTCCCTCCCCTCTTTCTCTGAGCTGTGGGGCAAACGGCCCCACTAACCAGTTAAGTGGGGTGTTGTTAAGAAGGTAATCCATCACACCATCCAAAGACTGCTTCACCTGAAAAAATGAAGATATTAATAGATTGATCACCACCACACAATAAATACAGTATTTATAAATCAGACACACACACACACACACTGACAAGAAGTACAACAATTCATATGTAATATTCTAAATGCACTGCTTTAAAAAGAAGTGAGTACTTGAGTTATATGTCGCCGGCTCTGTTCTAGGAGGACGGGCGTCAAAGCAGTGGTACTGCCCAGTGAGGAGTGCAGTTCTTCAGCCGAATTGCGAGCGCTGGCCAGCTGGTCCTGGACCACACCTGGAAGACCCTGGGTACTAGACACCACGTCAGAACATGCTGACCGTAGCTGGCCGCTGAAGCTTCGCACCATGGAGAGTGTTTGCAATTCCAGCTGCTGCAAACAAAAGATAGACATCAAAATGTAGGCACACAGTACAGTACGCATCTCACTGTTTATGCTCCAACCACAACAGTACATGTGGCTCTGGGGATGGGAGGGTGTTGTGTAATGACGTCAGCCTGGAGAGGGAGGAGTAGAGAAGAGTGACAACCACTCAGGTGTATTAATGTAGCACACACGTTTAAAACCATGGAACATTACTTTTAAAGACGTTTGGTGTGTTCATTATTTAGTACCAGTACCAAATGTCGCTTTTATTAACATTTTCCATCTCACTCTGCAGTCTCATTATGATATGAAATGCCTGAAATTCAAAATCGGAATATGTTGACCTAGCCATTATGGACATATCCAGGATATCCTTCAATTGGAACAGTGCGTTATGTATGCACTGACAGACGTGGATGTAGAGCCACGATGGTTCTACCACCATCTTGTGCAAATGTACTGCTGAAACAACAATCTACAGCAGTAAAACACCATCTCTTTGTTGTTGTTAGCCATGTGAACCGTGTTCAACCATATATAGGCTGTTCACTATATCAACAGCCCAACTCCTCCCCGCTTTGTAACCTGCTGTTGGCATTCATTGAACATGTAGCAAAGGTTCCACCATCCTGAACACAGGGAATATCTTCTGCTGGTTCAGACCAGCCACAATATTCCTTCCCGTCTTCCACAGTATTCCTTTAAATTCATGTTGAGGTAATAAAATGTGGGTAATTTGGGAATGGTTATAGATGATATTTTATTACATTTGCTGATTGAGCCTCAATTTCTGTTCTCCACCAAATATCTTTACCTGAGTCTCATCTTTATCACCGTCCACCTCTGCTTCCACCTGTTCAGCCTCAGGCTGCTTCTCCCTCCACTCCTTCCACAGCTGGTGCAGCTTCTCTGAGGCCCCTCGTACTTTGGTACTGGCTGTGTCTCGAGTAGCGCGGGTGCCCTCCACCAGGTCCAGAGTACTGGAGATTTGAGCCATTGCAGAGTAGGTGGTGTCCCTGGCATGGCGGGCCCTGAACAGGGAGTGCTGGAGGGCTCGCTCCTGTACCTTGGCAGAGAGCTTTCCCAGACGGACGAAGTAGCTAGGACTGGACGTTGGGGTAGACGGCTCGTCTGTGGCCGGCTCTGACAGGGCAGCTGAAAGGGAAAGGACAAATGACTACTAATCAATGCCACTCCATGCACTAGAAATTAACTAGTGTTAACTGTTTCTGGTAGGTTAAATAATCAAATGTATCATGAAATGTGTATGAAAGTCTTATGGACAGTGAACTTCATTGCTGTTCCACCATGATACAGTCATACCACTAAACCAGACTTCTCTACTTAGTATTAATGCTGTAATGAAATACAGCAGGTTGCCACAAAAAAGCATAATCACAGAAGCAGGTGTCAAAAGTGTGTGTGCTGGATATTGTAGCTGCTTCATGGGCCATGTTAACAGATGGGGTGTTCAGTTACATTTCCTGCCTTCCTCTGCTGTAAACCCCCTGAACCGTTCATGCGTTCACACTTGTTATAGTTGCTGGGAATTTAACACTAGCACTACTAGCTACTAACCCAGTTCCCTCTCGCTGAGAGGTAGGTTGTGTTCAACCCAGTTTTCAGACTGGCTGAGGGCCAAGCCCACTCCACTGCTGACCATCTGGCCCACGCGGGTACTCAGGACTGTACTGATGCCCCCGCTGACGGCTGCCCTGGTCATCTCCATGCCCCCCTTTACGGCCTCCATCATAGCGCCAGTCATGGCATCTTTAGCCCCCGATACAGACTGGCATACCATGCCCACTGTGTCTGACACCAGCTGGGGAAGAATGAAGACAGAGAACTGTGCTTGAGCAAAGTGGACAACATGGGTGCTACCGTGACAACAGTGTTTTTCAAACCGAGTAAACACAAAGAATCACTGACAGACCTTTTGAGACACCAGTGAGTGTCTATTAAATATGGCAATGTTGGAATACCAAGTTAAAAAAGAAAAGTGCAAAGAATAATTTGCATGAATAATGTTCACAATATTAAATGGGCTTTGATCTGCTCCCATGGACAGTATTGTGCGTAGTGTGTGCAGTATCTGTCTGACCTTGTCGGCTGGCTGCTGAAGGATAGGCATCTTCTCCATCTTGTCAAGTCCCATCATTGCATAGTCGTTTACTGTAGCAACTGAAATGAAGAACATGAAACACTGTACATTGAAACACCACCACAGCATTTAAAACCAATAATCCATAGTCGTCATACAAACCATATAGTATGTACACTGAGAAAAAGATTAAACAATTTGACTGCTCTTAGCAGATTTAAATAAGATCTGTAATTAAATACCATGTTTTCCAGCCAGAAATGTCAGCTTTGATTTTTTTTATTGTTAATGCAGTTTATAAAACATATTTGTAGTCTATGAATGCCTGACAATAATTGTAGTCTAGATGTCACTGTAGGACAAAACAACTTGAAAATTATCAAAACAATTAATGAAACCACATTTATTAGCGGAGGTGGTCTCTGGTTAGTAGAACCTACTTTGTGGTTCCAGCATGTCCAAGAGGGGTTTGGACCCTGTGCTAGCAGCAGCTCCCAAGGTTCGAACACCACTCTCTGCAGCATCCATCACTCCCTTGAACAAGGGCACATTGTCCTTGGTTGTACTGTAGGCACTGGAGACCGCACCATAAGCTGAACTAACCAGGGGCAGGTTGGTTACTCTGGACATAAGATTCTGGGAAGAAAATCCAGCCAATGAAACCACTCAAACTCTGAGCATCTTTGTAGAAACAAAGAAATTGCAACTCTTTTATGAGTATTCACTGTAAAATAAATAAATACCCACCAAAATAAATAAATAAATAAATAAATAAATAAATAAATAAATAAATAAAAATTAATAAATACTAAATCCTCAATGTTTTTCGACTTCCCAACGTTCTGAAGGCTAACATTAGCATATTATATGCTCCAGTAGTGTAATGCGTACAGACATCTCGATCACAGCAGGCCACAGTTCTCGCTACCTGCTGGTCTCCATTAGCTGGCTGTACCACTGCAGCCCTGGTCTCATTAGTCTCCATGCTGTCTGCCATCGTGACTCACTGCCTTCACTCTCTGATGGGGGACATGGAGTGACAGAAGGAGAGAGAGAGATTCACCTCACAGTGCAAGTACTTATCCTGCTGAAGTAGAACAACATTTGGCCCTTGTCAGTTTACAAGACCGGAATCCTGGTGTTCTTTCTGGCGGGGGAGGGGAGTGGTGTATTGCGAAGTTGGAGCCTGTCACTTGGTGTTATCTAGACGGTTGAGAAATCATGCCCATTTCATTTGTCAAAGGTTCTGATGCAATAATGATGCAACTCCACTAGAAAAGGCAAGGCACCATAGCCTATAATTTAGGATGCTAGACTGTGTCAAACAAGGCTCTTAAATCTCTAAATTAATCCACAGTAGAGTTGGTACATTTTGTAAATGGGAATGAAGGTGTACCACTGTTTTTTGTACTTCTAGATGGGGTTACTAGCTATACTGTGTCCCCTTCTATCTAGGCTTCCACAGGGAGACGCCGCTGTGGCCCAGAACAGGGTTGTGTTTGTAGTTCGGTCAACCTGTCAAAAACCTTTACCCCTGCAGCAGGAGAATGTTTAGTTTCCTCCTGGAGCTCGCACCTGTGTATCACACATCCATCTTTGTTATTTCAACTGACAGAGAGAGAAAAGTGAAGCACCTGTGCCCATATCAACCATCCCCACCCATCTAAGCAATATTGGAACTCACTGGGTGAGGATGCACCAAAGCGCCCATAGAGTCAGGCTGTGATTGGTGGGAAAGGCTGCTTTCCTTAATATTAATTATAGAAATACATTGGCCTGCATGACACAGTTCTTGTGACGGGCAAATTCAATTATTTAAGATGTAATTTTACAAGAAAAACGTTATTAAGAAATAGGTCAACTGCTGGTCAACAAAATCAATTTTCAAGGTTAGGAATGCCAAACTATTGATAGTAATACAATAAAAAGACTTTATACTGTAGACCTTTGGTTAAGTTACTGTACGTTTATCTAAGAAGCAAGATATCCACATGTTAACAACACAAGAGCAAAGTCTATGCACTGATAAAAATATATTACAAAAAGATAACATTTAGTGACATTACAGTATTGTATAGATATGTTTAATTAGTAAATTAGACAATTAACATCTAATACAATATAGGAGAGGTTCACTTCACTGCAAAATGACTGATATATCAATTAAAGTACAGGTAACCTAAAAGTTGTCTAGCACGATCAGGGAAAGGCTACTGTTAATAGCCTACAAGACTTACAGACAGATTATCAAGATGTCAATGAATTGGTTGAACTTCAGACAGGCAGAAAAACAAACGAAATCAATACATTAAAAAAACAGGCGTAAATATGACTTTACAAACAGACATTGGTGATTTATTCACAGCAAATAACCAAAAAAAGTATTCTCTTCTCTGTCATTTCCTTTCTCTAGTTAGGCCATCATCGATACATAGTTTACTTGTTCAAAAGCCTACGAGTAAGCAGTGATAATCGTTAGCTAGCTCTGTCCACTTTGTTACTATTGTCTAAATGATATGTCGAAAGTTAAAAACTAAAGATAATCCAGACCTGTCAAAATCTGCCACTGGTCGCACTGGAATGCCTTTTCGGTCCTCTCGGGCCCTGCAAAGATTCAATAGTCTCGAACAATGCCCTCTTTCTACACAACTGGGCAATACAGTCTGCGGGCGGGGTAGTTAGACTGTTAAGAACCAATCACATCACCGACATACAGAAGCGAAAGTATAACTTTTACCTATATACGTTTGAAACAATGAACATAGCTATCTCAAGGCTATCTCAAGAAAAAATATCATAGGCTAAAATGACGTTGAATATGTGTATTAATCTGAACTGACTAACTGTCACGAAATCAAATGCCAAGACATAGTGAACCAGTCAGTGCCACACAAGTAGGATATTTGCACTTTTCAGATTAAAGTTTGTTGCTACAATTGATGACTTTGACCGCTAGAGGACACTCATCACCCACGAAGGCATTTCCCGCAACCTCGCCTACGCAGAGTTGAATTTTCACTCAAAATGTTAACCTTTTTGACGCATAGAGAGAGGCATATACGTTTTTCAAATTATAAACATATAATATATGTTATATTTATAATAAAATCTGCATAATCTATACCAATAGTAGAGGCATTAACAAGATTATTATTTTTCCTTCGATGAAGCTGTTACATAGCTTTTTACAACTTTACACTTTACTCAACATTAGCCTATTAGGCATATCACAATGTCATTGCTGGTGGTTTCTAAAATAAATACAAAATAATGCCAACAGAATTCTAGGCAGTTTTTTCTTTGTCAAATTGCACATCTATAAGATATATCATAATGAGTTAATAATATAATAAATTTTCAGTGAATTATCACTATCATACCTGCACTGAATAGGATCTGCTGTGGTTTAGCCTTGGTCAGGTTTGAGATACTGTGCTGGAAACAGTTCTGAATGTACCATCTAAACATGACACAAAAAGTAAGGAATTTGTGTTTGGTAAATTATTTCTTTGTTGTAACAATGCTTCTTGGCAATGCATCTAATACCATTGGAAAGGCTGATTGTTTCCCTTTTAACTGGTGCCACATTTGTAAGGAACATGCATTTGTGGGATGAGCAGGAGCTGGGTATGTGGTTTGCGTCCATGAACAATATGCCAAATCTTCTCTGACAATGCCAAACAGCGTTTCTTTGCTGTTGACTCTTTTTTTGGTGTTGTTTGGTGGATTGGATGATTGAAGTCTGAAGAAACAAGACATACTGGCAATTTACCAATGTATTCATTTAACAAACAGGAGCATCAGTAGTGTGTGGAAGAACCATACTACAGCCTGGCACCTCCTCCTCATGCTGGTCACCATGGTCACACACTGCTGTGGGATGACATCCCATTCTTCAACCAGCATTTGTTACAAGTCAGCCAATGTGGTTGTGTGGGTCACCCTAGCATGAATAAACACACACACATGCACACACCCACAAACACATACACACACACACACGCACACACACACGCACACACACGCACACACACACACACTTTCTCTATTATGTGAAACTCGAACGATTTGTGCATGTGCCCTGAAGGCTTCATCTGTTACTTAATAACTTATTAACTCCTAATTCTACTCCACTTGATCAGTTAATTGAGACCAAAAGTGTTCTCGATATTGAGCAATTAAAGATTAGATATCAGGAAAATCAATCATCCCTCTGTGAAAATGAATACTGCTGCTGCATTCTATATACGTCCTTGCTCTCCCTCTAGAGACATACGATTGAAATTGGCCACTCATCCAGATTTTCAGCCATGGCTCTATAAATATAATTAGTATTTGGGTATACAGGCCTATACGTTTTGTGACTAGTCAAATAATGTATTACAGTAAGTATGCCTGGCCAGATATCTGAACATATACTGTAGTGCAGTTAAATTCTGCTTAGGCCTTTAGTTTTTACTATAATAAACAGGCGTGCAACACACACACACACACACACACACACACACACAACGAGAATAAAGAACACAGATACAAAATAAGCTTTTAAGAGGTTTGAATACCGAGTGAAATGACAGTGAGCATATATGGAGCTATGTGTGTTGAAGATTAATTGCTTTAATAAACCTCCATCATCATCATCAAAAGGAGCTTTACTCAGGATGTGGTCTCAACTAAGCAGAAAAAGCAATTCAACAATTATACTGTAATGAAAAACATTTGCTGTTTTCCATGCTTGCATGCAAGGCAGATGTTTCAGGTGTGTTGCACTGAGATCAGATTTCCAATATGTATTTTGCCATGCTGTTGTTCCCACTAATGTTTTTCCCCATTTCAGCTGATGCTGTGCATCGAATGTGAGGTCAAAAGCCTCAATTTGCTGCAATTGTACGCCATCCTTTCATAACTGAGCAAAGCATCTTGATTTCATCGTAACAGAGTATCTGTGCTCCGCCATTGATGGGAATCCTATTTCCAGCATCCTGCAACAAATTTCCGGATGACTGCAACATGAGGTATCAGTAACATACAACACAACTACAAATCATCTCCAGGATGAAACGTAAGCTGAACTTTTGCCATGGCAATAAATTGCTCCATAGCATATTAATAAGGCATAGCATAGCTAAGACAATGCGGGAGCTGTACCTGTACAGCACTTAGATATGATGTACAGACACTACATTGACCATGGGTCACAAGATGGCCATTTCACACTGTATGTACATGCACTAGAATGAAATGTACAGTGGTATGTGTGTGTGTGTGTGTGTGTGTGTGTGTGTGTGTGTGTGTGTGTGTGAGTTTGTGCGCACGTGTGTGTGTGTGTGTGTGTGTGTGTGTGTGTGATAGGGGATTTATGATGTCGACCTTAGAACTTATTCTTGTCTTCTGCTGATTACCATGTTTTATTACAGTGTATGAACTGGCATTATCATAATCACACGCCTACAATTGTCATATTATCAGCATAAGAATGTTATGTTCTTTCCTGTACTTTTTTCCAGGTTCATCTTATGGTAATGAATTTTGTTCATATACTATCTGTATCAACCAACGAAATGAAAAACTCTCCTCATAATGTCCACCAAAGGGCATGACAATTGCTCATCACCAGGAACATGTGAGCACATCCTTATTCTTTCGTGAAATGAAAGCTCAAAATGAAAGCTTGTAAAAGTCATTAACTTTATGCATTTAACTCTTTGTGAGTCACCGTCAGTAATCTTTCAAGTAAAATTGCCTTCCAAGTAAAATTTAATTGGCAACAGACATTTTATGGTTCATGTCTTCAGTTTAAAACATATTGGAAAAAATTATTTAAAAGGAACATGTATAGCGGGCCCAAAAAAAAGATGTTGGCTATACATTTAGAGTACACAAGAAATCAGTCATGTCACTCAAAAAATATGAGAATAAAATCAGAATAAATGTATTCCACTGTGTACAAAAAGGAGTCTAGGTATGAGACTTGTTTTATAATATAATTACATTTTCTGCATACCATTGACTGTTTTATTGTTTCTCCATCTACAGTGTTTGCTCAGTTTAGGTTATTTCACCCCAGGGCCTGGTTAACAGCTCACAGCTGAGGGAGTCTATACCTAAAACAAACTGTACAGCAGACAATTGTCCCTAAAATATTCATGCTTCTCACTCGTGTGGCTATTGGACAGTGATTGCTTTCTCAAGCTTCCTTAAACTTCAAACTTGACTTAATGCTGTATGCATTTACTTGGAGAGGTGAGGCAAAGTGCATGTTTTTGTTCATTTCTTATATTGTTTTTCTCCTAATTTCCCTGTTTACTATAGGCCTATTTTATATAAGTGAGCGTGTTTTATACAGTAAATAGAGTACAATGTGCCTCTAACTTGTAAGTTAATTAACCCCACACACACACACACACACACACACACACACACGCACACACAGTACACGCACATGTACACACACACACTCACAGTACCCTGATGCCCTGTATCACCCTGATCTTAAAAATTATAAAGCAAATCCATCAAAGGTCTTTGTTTTTGTTTTTTGTGAAGCTTTTTCACTTTTCCCATGCAGCTTGTCTCTTTCTTTCTTGTCTAGCTCAGGTCTAGTGGCTGCTCTGAGACACCAAGTGGGATGAAAGGAAAAATAAGAACAAAATGTTTTTTGTTTATTTATTTTTTGTCAGCATCCTGTTATCTGCAAACTTTTATGAGATATGAATGTAAGGAGTATGTATTTGTTTGGTATTTTCAGTTGAATATATTGCTTGAACCTTCACTGTTTGCATTGCAACTGTAACAAAATAACAGTGAGTTAGAAAATACATTTAGTAGCAAGTTACACAGTAGGCCTGTACACATAGTAAATCCTAAATAAGGCCAAGCCTATCACATTGATGTATATATCTTTTTTTGCTTTCATGCCAGTTGGGAAAAGCTTTATTATCTTTAGTAAATCTTGGCTGAATGTCATGTATAGACAGATAGCAGCATTGCTTAAAACATTAGTTACGCTTCACAGACTCTTTTAAGCACATGAAACATATTCGAGTGAGAGAGAAATAGGCTAGAGATGGCATGAGTAAGGCGAGCTCATTAATATTCCAGTGTTGTTCAAACTATTGCACTGCCTGAATAATGATATCGCTGACTGAGCTGTGTCCTCTGATTTAACCGCCGTCAATCACCGAGTTGACTTTAGCAGATCTTGTCAAGGCAGCACAATGGTCTGGAGTAAAGGTTACCCTCGGTGTCAGGTCTGTGATGGGCTAAGAGGACAGGCACAGTGATGGACTTTAATGACATAAAGTTATGAAATTTATGCTTTTATAGTCGACTGTAGGCCTATATGAGTGGTGAGGAAAACGCCTTAATAACCCCAAATAGGACTAGTCGATATTCTATATCGTTTTTAAAGCTGCTGCTGTGGCTTAGTTATTTGCTACAGTAATGTACTACTGTAATATAGTGCTAATGCTTGTAATGCAAATATCACACAATATTTTGACAGCACTCAGCCATTAATACCAAAACACTCATGACATCACATGATGCCATGTCATCATATGAGTTTCATTTCATAGTAGTGTGCTCCATTTAGGTATTCTTTCCTGAATGAGATCTTTAGAGGTGGACAATACCACTGAAATGAAACTCATATATGATGATATGAAACTACTATTGAAACTCATATGATGACATCATATGAGTTTCAATTCATAGTTTCATGGTGGTGCGGTCCAGCCCTGTAACTATTAAGGAATCAGACCCTGATTACTGAATAGAGAAGTGGTATATGTCTTAATTCCCACTAAAACACACACAACAGTGTATTTGTACAAGGTTGTGGGGTCACATATGCCATTTCAAATTTGCAGGAAAAAAATTTGTATGCAGCATGCTGTAGATGCAAAACCTTCATATAATATTTCTCTGAAAACAAAAAAACAGTTTTATAGTTTATTTGTTAGTGGAGATATATTACACAGTATACACTCAGTATATACACTCAGTATATATATAAGTATATATATAAGTATATATATATATATATATACAGTATAGCCTATTGTACTACAGTATATATGTATTACCGTCATAATGTACATGAGATGGAGGTCAATAATACATACAGAATGCTTGTGTTTCTACATACAGCAGGTCCCCTCTACAGTGAAGGTCGGCATGCTCTGATAGCAACATGGGTGACATGGGCTCAACAGCAGTGTAGGCTACAGCAGCGTTCTTCTTATATTTGTGTTCAGCATTACCGTTATAGCGCCCACCCAGAGGCTGTGCAAGGCTGTGCATGTTTCAAATGTTAGCAGGGGTGGAAAGATTAACATAGGCCAAATATTACATACAATGTAGTATTTGGAGTGCATGAAAGAAACGACCATAAAAGAAACGTCAGTTTGTTGTTTATTCATGTGTGGGGTGATACCAGTAAACAATAACATATTTATTTTTTGCCCATATAGGTAAAACATATGAAATTTGATGAAGAAAATAAAATATAAAAATACTGTAGATAAACATACACAGGCCTTCAGCAGATCCAAATTAATATGTAAGAACTTACATTGTAAATACAACGTTGTATATAAGACTAATGTTTTGCAGGTATAGCGTTCCTAAATGCATTATGCAGCCTGGTATGTTGATGCTGTCTGTTTTTCATGTAGCACATTTTTGCTTGTCTGTTCCAGGAAAGGAAACCACACAGGCTATATACAGTTTTAGGAACGGGTCTGAATCAGATGTTTGGTGATATTGTCATCCTTGTAACAGTAATCTCAAGGTTCAAAGCAATATTCTGCAAAAAGATAAGATGAATCATTGTTTTTGGATTTCATTTGTGTTTAAGTTCATGAACTTTGTTGACTGGTGTAGGTTGCCACCAGTTTACATAACTTAATATGAATACATAATTAGCCTAAATTAAAATTCCATTCCACACATTGCATAACTCTGCTTCAGGTTTTGGCGCTCGCGGGACTGTAGAGAGTCAACACACTGTGGATGACAGCAGAGAACAGGCTGGAGATGCTGTATCCCTCTATACGCCAATATACGCACCTTGCCGATACTATAGCCAGGCTACCTAAAGAGATATAACCTATTAACATTTTTTCCTAAACCGATGAATGAGACTTTGCTGTCAACTAAATCGTGAGGCTGGGACTGCTTGGATGTGGGGGATTAACCGACAGAAGAACAGCGTTTCCTTTCACTGAGAGCTGAAGTGAAAAAGACGCAGCAGTAGCACTGACATCCTACTGGCGAGAGCACCAGCCGTGCGCAGCAGACTTTGCCGAGCAGCACATAGCCTAGGCGAAGTATTATGGGCACAGAACATCGATAACACAATTGGCCGAGCAAAAGAGCGGTAGATGTATTTCAGACGCCATACATGCCAGCGGTGAGCTGAATGGGGTGATATTGCTCAGTTAGGCTATTTTTCATAATTTTGAGCTTCCAGCGATTCCAAATTCCGGACGGCTGTTTTGTGAGGGAGAACTACCGCAGAGCCTAACGGGACTGCCATGTGTCGTTGCGCGACATAGAAGCTCTTTGTGGGGTGTTTTGCACCGAGGACAGGTGGTGCTGTGTAACTGTGTGTTGAGACTAGCGGGGGCATGGACACACAACCCCTGAGACAGTTGTCTTAGGGGTGTCACTCTGGCGTATTTGGGATCAGTTTTTGCCAGAGACAGGTGCGACAGGGAGGAGTAGTTTACAAACGGCTACAGAGGATCTGCTAGTAGCCTACATAAAAACCAACGACTTCTGTTCCGGCTGTCGGATTTTTTATCCATCTGAAAACAGACTGGCTGCAAGGAGACGATTATTCAAATATCCGTTCTCCAGTGTGACGCTTCCTCGCTATAACCAGAGGTAAGTTACCCGGAGATGTGCATCACTGAGCTCCGTGGACCGTGGGTGTTGGCGTCTGTACGATCTGTCGCGGGTATGCTTGGGTTCACTAACTAACAGAGGCTACTGTAGGTGTGTTTCAAGAAGAAGAAAAATGTGTAAAGACTGATAAATTCACAATGCCGATTAAAAAAAAATTTTTTTTAGAGGGCCTGTTTGTTGAATATTTTATTTTTATGCTGCGTAGCAGCCACGCACATAAAATATCAGCGGTGCAAAACCACAATAATCACTCATTCTATTGAATTAATAATCGGCCTATAGGATAGGCTACATCAATAGCCTGACTTAAAAAGACTGATCCGACTGCTTTCTGATGCTGCTTGACCAAAACGATTTTCACAAGTTGTAATTTTATATAATCTTATACCCTATATGGGGCCTCTAGAATGATTTATTATTGTCGTGATGTTTATTATTTGGAACAGCGCCAATTATTTATTTATTTATTGTAATATTTGCTTTAAACAGTGTTCGAAATTACTGTGTCACTTGCTCATCCAGATGTTTAGTGTGGTCTGTAAGGTGTTTTGTTTGAAGAATTGTTCAACTTTGGCTGCTGTGTCTGCTGTGTGTCGGTTATCAGTTCTACCTGACCCTCTGATGTCCACAATCAATCATTTCCTCAGGCACTGCCACCTCTCTCTACACCAACTCTCTCTCTCTCTCTCTCTCTCTCTCTCTCTCTCTCTCTCTCTCTCTCTCTCTCTCTCTCAGGTGTCTTCTCTCTGCAGCAGCAGCTGTCTTTACAGTGCACTGCTCTGCTTGGTATAATGTAGGATATCACAGTTTTTTTTTTATGGGCCAACTCTCACGAAAAGTCTCCAAGTCTCCTAAAGTTTCTCCATTTGGGAGTTTTTGTTGTGGCCCCTGTTTCAAATTCAAATTGCCTCTCAGATGCCTTTTGTCTGACTCCGAGGTTTGTGGACTGGAAAGCGAGGGAGAAGTAAGTGAAGTCCCTAAGGGTCAGAGCATTCTAATAATGAGCCCGGTGTTAGAGGGTAGCAGACAGAAGGAGTGTGTGCGTATGTGTGTGTGTGTGTGTGTGTGTGTGTGTGAGAGAGAGAGAGAGAGAGAGAGAGAGAGAGAGAGAGATAGAGAGAGAGAGAGAGAGAGTCA
>JAOEGT010102090.1:0-13102 GCA_025447795.1 Speoplatyrhinus poulsoni
CAAAGAATTTGAGAACCACCGGCCTGTGATCCGTGGAGGTTTTGAGTTCATTTTCAGAAAGTAAGATTGAATGATTCTGTGGAGAAGTCAATATGTCCACAAAAAAAATTAAATTAGGAACTTTGCTCAGTTAAGTGGGCCACTGAATTTGAAACCAATTGCAATCTCACTCATTCCACAAGCACACACACACAGCTCAGCTCCATACATTGTGGAGTGCTGACTTATGGTGAAGGATGTTTAAGGCATTCAGGCCACACGACGAAGCCCCTTGGGTTCTGTTATTTTCTATTGCAGCCATGGTGCTGAATGTAAATTAGAGCCTGTGTTATTTGATGTTGGCGGTGGACATACTCAGTAGCCCAAATTGCTACTGGGAAGACAGTGCTTTATAGGCCCAGTTGGATGCAGGCATCATACCTCATCAAATCATGTTCATGATTGGAATTGTACATTAGTTTCTTCACTCAGGGAATATAATGGCTGCATTCAACAGGTGGTTGGGTTTCCTGCCGGAGACAGAATATAAGTTCTTAGATTGGGTTTGTGTTTTGGCTGGACTAGACAATTCATGGCCAAAACACAATACAATCAGTCCAGTAGCAGGGTGCATTGCTACAGCCAAAACACACAGATCGGTGCAGGTCACTAACTGTGAACTAGTGTTGTGTTAAAGCTCTTATTAATGATATTTATGAAGGAAAACGACAAGATTCTAGCTAGGCTGATGACATAAAAATGGGACACGCCCGCATTAGTGTGACTTGTTTCTCAACCTGCAACAGCCATGTGTAATAAGTGGTATTTAGGTTATCAGGAAAATGTGCCAAACCACAAAGCAGGTGCCAATTCAATAGCTGCAGCTCCATAGACCATTGCTCAAGTAAAATAGTCTATAAAAATGATGCAGCTTTGCTCTCAAGGGAAAAAAAGTGTTCCACGTACATTTTCCACACATTCGCGCCATATACAGTTTTACATCGTAATTAACACCCGTATATGTTAATTTATTGTGTGTAATATCTTTTAAAATGTTATTTTGAATAGCTCCTAAGCTTGCAATCATATTTGATTTGTCCTGACAGTTTTGTTTAAAAGTTATGTTATGTTAATAGTATACTGTATGTTAATATAAATATGTAACGTATTGAAGTCTGTCCTGGCATTAAACTGCATGTTTATACAATACAAATACAGTAGATAACATCTTGTGGATTTTTATTACATTTGTGTTATGTTTAAAAACAACAGACAGTTTTTTTAATGTATTGCCTATTCAATATATATAAAGCATGTAGTTTCCTTATTTACCTCAATAACTATACCTCATCAATATTGGATTAGATAAACATTTACTTATGCAGAACTAATAGTATTACTTTATAAGATAACTGCAGTTAGTAACAAAACCACACAAATTTGAACAAATAGCTCCCCATCTAAATTGTTGTTTCTCACTAATTGATTGAATACTTGTTAACAGTATGCACGTCATAGATGGTGAGCTCATAATAATGATATATTGTGTTAATTGCAGATTTCTTGTGGTTTTTACAAATTTTCCAGATTTTCAAGCCCTGTGAAAAACCAGAGTCCTGTGGTTTAGTTTTCCATGAATTCCAAATTTCAAGTTTAACTTCGGACTTGGTCACTGTTACGTAGCCTAGTTGGTTGTCCTGCATGTCAATCAAAATACCTTGCTTGCCAAGTAGGCGGGTACTGACACAGTTAGCCAGCACTGTGTTCCAGACTTTATGTATGTACTGTAAAGGCTGGCTCTGCGAGACTAACTGTAGGCCTACAATGCCCTGCATGTACAATATACCCGTAACAAAACCTAACCATAACCCTTTGAATAAATTGAATATTTACACTTTTATAATAATTTAACCAGATCTTGCTTACACTCTGCTTAGATAATAATTAGATCTAGTTCCATTTTATCAGTTAACAAGTTACTGCTTTGTTGTAAAATAAAAAACGAATTCTCACCATTTATTTCCACCTCTTTCTACTCCTCTTGCCATCTGAAGAACAGACCACACTGGTCTTTGTACGTACTTACGTGTCAGTTAAGTAGTGTAGGAGATTTGCATTTAAATAATTACAGATAAGTGAGACCTATCAGCTTTACGTGTCATCTTTTATCTGCTCTGCTTTCATTCGTCTCATCTTGTCTTTATGGCACCCCTAACTAATTACCTTTTTACTATAATGTGTGGGGGACTATCTTGTGGTTAAGAGACCTTTTAACAAGATAATATGTGAACTGCCTCCAAAATCACTGTTCTGATAAACCTTTGTCACCTCAAATTGAAATTCATTAATTGAAACAAAGGACAATTCCAGTAGTTGGAATACATGCAACATCAAGTGTATTATGTTACATCAGCGATAAAGAAAAGTAGAGTTGCTGAGTGGTTCTTTTACTGTTAAACCCAATGGCAGCTTCCCCTTTAGCCTATACCTTTGGCAACATTTAGGGCTAGGACTGGTGAGCGGCCATTTTCCCCTAGGAGTGTTAGCGTCCAAATAGAGCATCATTACTGGATATATTGTACAGTATCCAGTAATGCTGGTAGAACCATTAAATAATACTATATATTATATATATATATATATCAGTTATATACATAATGGATTTAATTCCGTTCATAAATGTGTAGTATAGTATATAGTAGGATAGATAGATAGATAGATAGATAGATAGATAGATAGATAGATAGATAGATAGATAGATAGATAGATAGATAGATATGCTGCTAAGCTAGGCAACATTTAATGTGCTCTCAGAGTTAAAAGATTCAACCTCTTTATCAAATTATCAAATCAAAAACAGGCGTCATTCCCTGTGATCAATGTCAAAGTAAAGCATGAGACTATTTGAATTGTTAACAGCAATTCCTTAAGAAATACAGTAAGACATTTTCCTTTTATGAAATGGTGAGAGGAAAAGAGGATATTTTGTTGAAGAACAAATAAATTACCCCAAACCCATTATAATTCATGTATAATGCATTTAAACTACAGTTTAAAAAATGCTACTTTTTCCTGTGCGGGTGATCATGTTTGTTCATATATGTGTGTGTGTTTGTGGTGTGTGTTCATTTTTGTATTTTTTTCCATCTGCTATTATTCTGTGTCCTTAGACTTGAGAGGTGCAGTGGCATATATTCAGCTGTACCCTTAGGCCTTGGCTCTAATTGGTCTCAAAGCCCACGTCACTTCAAAAAACTCATTATAATTTACAGTAGCAAATGCCGTCTTGGCAAAGCTTTGGGGTGAAAGGCACACAGCCTATTGTGGCTCTGTGGTCGCATATACTGTGTCAGTGTTTTCTCTGATTCACTCCCCCACCTCTTGACCTTGCATTTTCAAGATGTAGATTATGATCAATATTTAAGACAAATGTAGATAACCTCAAGCTGACCCTTCCCCCGCCCCAGGGCTTGCAAGGGGAGGCCAAAATGTGTGTGTTAGTGTCAAATGCGTTAATGTATCGGGTGGACTGTGTATATTGTAGAAAATGTGTTCAATGTGCTGTTCAAAGCTCCTTTTGCAACAGCTTTTTAAACACAAATAAATGTATTGTTTCTGTTGGAGCTGAAGCAACGTTATACACTTAACACCAGCTGAACCTGCCCATAGTTTTTAATTGTAAAGGGGACCACGGGTATATCAAGTTTACATAGATAAAAAATACTGCCATTTACAAATGGATGTTTTGGTTGGTAAGATGTAATGTATAACATAATGCAACTATGAATTAAGTGTCTGTATAAAAAAAAATAAATAAATAAATGTCAAATTTCATTAACTTGTTTCCCAGCATACATTAAATGTTGTGCATCCAATTTGTTAATAGAGATTCATACACAACCAATGTATCTCTGAACCTTTGATAAATGTGTCAGTTGATAGCTAATTTAACACATCAGATGTACAGTACTGCACAGTTTTGTCTCAGCATTCAATGCCCTGCGTTTAATCAGCATGTTCAACCATCCGTTTTGCATTGATTTTGATATTGGCGTTGAATGCATCTAGTTAGAGGGCATTGTGTACGCTAGTATGTGTAAACATGTACTGTGTTAACTGTACTGTACTGCAATTGTTGGGAATAGGAAACTTTTTAAATAACAGTTAAATTAATTATATTGAGTAGTAGTAGTGACAGAATAATGAGGGCTACAAAACACACTTTAGATTGCTAATGAAAATAAATTAATTCATAATAGTCTGATTCAGTTGTCATGTTATTTACGGTGCAGCAAAATATCTCTTCCAGTATGGTAGTAGGCTACCTAGTCTACAGCCACCTTAGTTCAAATAAATGCAAAACATTGATGTTTGGCTCTGTCTAGATATTGATAAAAATGGTTATGGAAAAGAACAAATTGCATACACACTAGACGATCCTACCAATTCATATAATTATTAATATTATGATATTACTTACTTTGCAAGTCACGCAGACAGATATCTACAAATGTTTTGTATGCCGATAACACGTCTGGACATCCGGAAGCCCTAGAGAATGCATTGAAGAGTCTGCATTTTTGGAAAAAATATGTTAACGTGAACGTCTGAGATTTTCAGCCTTATTGAAATCGGCCAAAAGGGGCTGGAGGCTATACGTACTCCACGGAACATTGACAGGGGTTAGGGTTGTCCTCCACAGGGCTGTGTGGAGGTACCAGAACATTTTATTTTAGCATGCACAGAGAACGGTAAAAAAACGCAAGGAGATATTTGGTGAATTTGATCAAATGTGTATTAGTTTACAATCGCGTACAAACCCTTTAAGGGTTGTGTTTTTTACATCAGTATTTTACAGCTGTGTCACTTGCTATCGTCAGTTGCCATACGTTCCTACAGCAAAGCGGTATTGTAAACGTCATCAGCATTAGCCAGATTAGGAATCAGAGCAAACAGACAGAGACAAGTCACTCCTGGAGTCCCAGAGACATTCACTATTCATGCCATGATAAGATCACAAGCCTGTCACATTCAGGTGGACAGCCAGCTACATGGGGGTGAGGGGGGTTGGGGGGAGATGGCGTGGGGGGGGGGGTGGTGTCTGTTCAAAGCAGCCAGGTAGCAATGGTCCCAGGAAGGCAGGGCCTTGGAGAGGAGAAAGCATGGTAAGAAGAAGGATGGCGGTGGAACAAAGAGAGGAAGGCGAAAGGATTATGTGCGCCTGCTACACAAAAGAAGGGGGAAGTGCAGTGTGCCTGCACACTTTAGAAAGAAGGTTTTAAATGTTTGTGCAGGATATTTTTATATATTTATCTGCATAAATGACTGGTGATCTACTGTACAAAAAAAAAAAAAGCATTTCAAAACAACAGAGAAAGTGAGTGATATGTAATTCACACTATTGGTAAGGGTTTTTCCAGCTCAGCTGTGCCACATTATATGGATTGGCTGATTTTGCTCTTAAACGTCCTACTGTGTTGCGTGCTCTTGTGTTGTTTTCTGTCTTGTCAGCTGATTATTATTGCAGAGTGGCACGCATCCTCTCTTCTCTATTTGTCTGTCTTGTCATCCGTCGGCATCCAGCACTATTTACGTATACGTCAATGGCTGGGACAAACCCAGACACTAATGCAGTGATGAAGACTGAGCTCAGTGTGCCACTCAAACCGGGGTCTTGGTTTGTCTGGGTAGCTGTGGAGGCTGGTTTATTGGCCAGGTTCATTAGGCCCCTGAGAGGAGCTAATATGCTCTCTTTTCTAGCTTTGTCTTCCCTATGATTTCTCTCTTATCTACATACTGCTGTAGATAGAGCGTTTGGCAGTTTGGTTAAGGTCATTTTATCATTTATTATAGTTTGGTGGGTTTGGTGCTTTTGCATACATGTAGCATTGCCTGAGAATATCACATTCTTAAGTATAAGTTTGAGCTGTGTGCACTTTTCCTGTATGGTTACAATGCTGTATATGCTATATAAATTCTATGCTATATATGCTAGCTATATTTATTAGGGATGGCACCGATACGATACTGAGATCGGAAATCAGTCCGATACTGACTTCATTAGCTGGATCGGTATCGGTGACAATTGGACATTTGTAACTGATCCATGGGGCTGCTCCAATTAAATGAATTTACGCGTGTAGGTCTACTGTCAAGCATCAGCCATGTCTAACCTACCCAGGCCACACTATCAGCAGCAGGTTTCTAAAATTAATCTAAGTCCTAAAATAGAGATTGGCTGTCATTTACTTTGCAACTTAAAACTTAATTTAACAATGGAATCTGATCGTTACTCTGTATCGGCCGAAGCCCAAAGCGCCGTTATCTGTATCGGTATTGGGACTGAAAAAACTGGATTGTGCCATCCCTAATATATATATATATATATATATATATATATATATATATATATTGCATCTGTTTCCATTCAACTTTAATATTCCTATCATTGTGTAGTGTCACACGTCTGCTTCAGAAACCATCACAGCTGCCAATCAGCAAGTCAATATGGACTGTCGAAGGGATTCAGAAGTTCTCTGGTTCATATCAGTGTTCCTACTGCATCCTGTTTCAACTCCCGAAACCCCAGCACAGCATTTTTCTTTAAATTACAACATAGATCAACTCATTTTTTACTCTTTTTGGCCAAGTCCTTACAAATGATTGAGTTGTTAGAGAAATATTACACTTTCACCACCATAAATCTCTGAGAATTCAACTTCAGATTGATACATGGTCCCAATTACTCTGTCTTACTGTAAGTAAAAAGTGTAGAGAGAATTGGGAGGTGTGCATTTTTGTTCCAGCCAAAAACTAAGAGTTTATTTGAATCAACTTTAAAAAATACTATGTTAAAGTGAATATATTTCTTGCTAGTGTTAATGTTGTTTGGAAACATGCTTTCCCTAATGTTGTGCTGAAGATCACAATAACCCTACCAGGGACAATACAGCGACCTATAAGCACAACCTTCCATCTTAACTGTGTGTCTGTGTTGGCGTGGTGAGAAAGACCATTATATGAGAAGCAGATGAGCCGCTTGTCATTGTGAAAAGCGTTTGTCCTCACAGCCTCTCCTGACCATCAGTCACACCTGAGTGCACCTCCACAGGAGTGAAGAGGAGCTATGGTAACAAGGCTATCTCTGCCTATTATGCCACGTTGCACTACCGCACAGTCACAGCAGTACACAAGTCTACACGTGCGCGCGCAGCACACACACACACACGCACGCGCGCACAGTGTGTCAGATGAATCATCGAGGGGCGAAGGACCAATCATGAGAACATTCTTATGACAAGAAAAAAAAAAAAAAAGGTGAATGGGTGATCCATTCCTGCAGCTATTGGTCCAGTACAATGAATTCAATCATCTCACAATGTATCACGCACATCAACGGGTGAAATATGACACAAGTAATGTGATAGGGGACATTTAAGAGCTATTATTTATTATATACACTCCTAAAACAGCTTCACTGTGATGGAAAGTAATTCGATGGTCAGCAAATCAGGACCAAATCAGGGCCATTGTATGTGTGTGCACATACAGTACAGGGAAACGCTCTCAGTCCCAGACAGAGAGGGCTGAGTGGGGTCTGTGTCGCCCCAGATCATGCCATAAAGACAGACACACACCCCCCCACACACATATACACACACACACACCCACACACACACACACACACACACACACACACACACATCGCAGAGGCAAATGCTGGCTGACCAAGAGGGTTGGCACTGCCACTATCTCATAATGACCACAACAGCTGCTATGGTAGGGCCATGCACCACAGGGAATCTGTAGCAAAGCGACGTTAGAATCTAATTCTTCATATCCTCCATTTTACAGATTCAGGGTTGCCATGCCTGATTAGCGGGCCAACAATGAGCCTCTCAATTCAATTATAATGTGTGTAGAAATACATTAGGTCTTGTTCTTATCCTATTTTAAAATATTCACCTTCCTGATCCCATCTTTGTCATTGCTGCATATTTAGTTTTGAAGGGACTCCCTCGAGTCTGCATCTGTCTATACATGGATTCTAATCTTCTCTTGGGGGATGGACAACAGACGCTCACAGGTCTTAAACATGGGTGGATTACAGGAACTAGCAGATGTGACAAGTGGTGGTGGGGGCTAATTCACACCTTTTGAGCGGAGTGGTAAAGAGAATGTCAGAATAAAGAAAATCACATGCACGTGTATGTTTAAAAATGTTCTTTCATACTCTATGTTGTTTTTTTTTTTTTACAAAACACCATGAATGTCAATTATTAAAATCATGTGCATGATGAAATACTGCTAGAGCACCAAATAACTACATCAACAATATATTGTGTACAGTTTACTATAATTTACACCATACTGTAAATAGTTAATACAATGATACAGAAAGGATTTCTAAGCATTAGTCACGTACATATAGCAACAATGCAACAATGCAACTAAAACATCTTTTTCACAAATAGCACAGACAATCTATCACAGTGGACTATATGGGTCATTGAGGCAACTTTGTTCATTGTGCAGAGAGGAATATACATACGTATGTAGAACTAGATGACAGTGGGTGAGGTGCATGGCCTGTTTGATTACCTATACCAGTAACCTATACCGGCAACCTATACCAGTAACCTATAGTAACGCGGTGGGAGCACGGTGTTCAACCAAGATCCAAATCAGATGATAACCTGTCATTACCATATACAATCCCATTCCTGACCTCGAAAAGGCGGAACAGCTCGATCTTATTGTTCTCTCGGGATCCGTGCCAACAAGAAACACACAAACATTCACTTCCCCGTGGGTCAATACCTGTCCTGCCCTATAAAACACAAATATAATTTCATTTTTTTTCTTGATGTGTGTGACCCAGCAGCAATTTCTCCCAGGAGAGATCTCTAGTGGGTGAATGACACTAGCAATTAACAATAATTAATGTCTGCGGCACAATGCTCTATATTATTTAATCTATCTGAGAAATACTATAATCGTTGTATAACGGTACAGCTTTTGGTCGATTCCCTCTGCAGGACAGACCCCAATGGCTTTTAGTGCAGGCACAATGGCTGTAAATAATAATAGACTCAAGGATGGGAAGGACATATCTGTTCCTGTGATGCATTGTGTTTCATTTCTCCTGCAAGGAAAAGCAAAGCTTATTTCGGGATACAAAATAATGTTAACAGGGGAATGAGAGATAACGGTTATGGTGCATGTGTTTACCCACACTAGCTGGCCATTAACCTGGGAAATATAGACATGTACTATGAGTCACTGCCAAAACAATATTGCTTCAATTAGGTTAGTAGAGAATAAAAGATTGTTTGGGGGAAATCACTTGCGAGCGATGACTGTAATGCAATTTCTAATAGGAAATACTGAGAGTATAACCAAATGAAATAGCAGATACTGCAAAAAAGAGCAGATAGCTGTTGAAGGCCTAAATAAGGATTACATTACAATATGTATCAAACAATATTTAATTAAGTCATTAAAATCTGTAATTATTATGTGACATGCTTTACGGGGATTATGTACACTACCATTGCAGACTTTATTTTAAATTTTATGCTGTAATCACATTGTATGAAAATGTTACTAGGTCAGGATATGTGCAAATATCGCAAAACAAGTACATACAGTATTTAACTTCATAACATTCAGAGTAAAAGTTAACAACACATTATCTGTCTGATTTCATCATAACCCTGCTTTCAAATTTTAGCGTAGTTCGACAGTTGAAACAGTGGAAATATTGTCTATACAGTAAGATGGAAAAAGACAGAACTCACTGTTGTCATGTGGATGCGCTGCAAATTAACACTAAAAGGACAATTGAGCACAGTTAGCATGACCATGCACTTATTACCTAATACCCATACCATTAAATATAAAATGTCACAGAGATAGAGCTTACCTGGAGTATACTTACAGGACATTGAATCCATGGGCATACACTTGAAGAAATGGTGTGTGTGTGTGTGTATGTGGGGTGTGTGTGTGCGTGTGTGTGTGTGTGTGTCAGATTACGACCAGCTCCAATCTGCCCTGATTTGCTCAAGGAAACAGATAAAGGAACAAACAGCTAGATTCTGAGATGACACCACTTGTCCAGATTGCCATTAGAGCTCATAATGCCAAAGCAATCACTGGAAATTACACAACCTCGAGAGCCGGCGCATTAGTTCTGCAGTGAGTTTAAACACTTTATTAGACTGATGTACAGATATCTAATGTGGCAGGATAATGTTATTATCCCTAAATAGCACAAACCTTTATTTAATATGTGATTTTTTGTAATTATCATCACATTTTAGCAGAACAAATTATACGTACAGTAGGTCTACATAATTTGCAAGCACATAAGAGTGTACACACATAAAAAAGCAATTTTCTTACATGTTCATCTCTCCCAAGTGTGGTATTGCATGGGACACAATGCTCAAACAATTGTGTTTAGAGTTTGTCTGGCAATCTCCACTGTTGAGACACCATAGATAGACTATATTTCCTTCTAGAAACCACCGGGGGCAGCGATGAGCTTGTGTTCCAGCTCAGTGCAAAGGTGTTAGGCGGCGACAAGACGCGAACAGCGAAAAGTGAAACGATAACAGTTTAATCGAAAGAAAAGCAAACAATCCAAATACAAACACAGAGAAACACAAAGCATGGAAATAATACAGAATAGAACACATACACATAACTGATATAGGGGAGGACTAAACACTTAACTGGGAACAGGTGCAGGAAATCCCTAGCTGCCACCTGTCACAGATCGGTGAGTAGTTCTCCGGGGAGCGGGAGCGGGTGGGAGAGGCTGGCACCGCCCCACCACGGGACGGAGGTGTGACAAAAGTAAAGCTGAAGCAGTCACCTTTTGCAATTATCAATACAAATACTGTATGCACTAAACCACACAAAAGGGAGAGTCCCTCATTTATTTCTACAATTTCAAAATGTCAGCACTATACCGTCGGCCTCATGTACATATGTTTGCCGTTAGCGTAAACATCGACTTGGCCAGAGGGAAATATTGTACCTTCACATCTTACGTTGATCACGTAATCAGCGTATTTTTTCCTTATTTTAGGCCACTATAACCATTTGTATTAATGCTGTAGCATCTGCTTATTGGGAAGTATAACAAGGCAAATGTTGTGAGTAAATCCTCTCAACACGTCTGCTTGGCCTGTGTGCTTGTCCTGCCGCTGCTTCCTCTACTCAAGTGAAGCACTAGCTTGAGTTATAAGAGGCAGAGAATTCTCATCGCAAAACCCACGTGCACATTCCCATGTAGTTCTCAAATGACAGAATAATGCAAAAAGTCAAAAGGGTCAGTTATCCCCGGGCACTGAGTCAAGGAGGGCCCATAAAAATATGTTGGAATTGTTTGTAAAAAATAAATATTTGTCGAACTTTATGTAGTATTTGCGAGTGACAAAAAACACAAACCAAAGGCCTAAGCAATCGTTTGGTCTGTCACGCTACAATAAACGTTAAGGTTTGCTGCAGTTCATATTTTCATTGGAAAGCTATGGAGCTTCTGTGGCCAGAGACTTCCTCTACACACAGCACTAGAATTTGAAATAAACAGATATGGAGATGTGTGCAGGTGATATTCAAAATTTACATTTAGATTTATATAATTTTGTAGAGGCTTTTATCAAAAGCGACTTAGTACATTTGTAAGAAGATAAATTAATATTTTCTAATAACATCATAATGCTTGAATATCATCTCGACCCTGGACCAGAGCAATATACACAGGCAGTTCATACAACTCCAACAGAAGCTTTGTGAGTTCTAATCCAATTTGCCAATTGACTAACTACATTTAAATACATACATTTAAATATTGTATGTGATTTGATTGAAATTTGCAGGTTATTTTTATGACCTTGCATAATTATTAATAATTTTTATGAATAGCATATCACTCTAATTGTACGGACCTACCAATTTACATTTAAAGTGCTGCCATATACCAGTTTCTCATTGTTTTGCCATTAAGACTGCATACTGAAATTAATAGCTATACAAGCACAAATTGCATTGGTGTGCTCATTATAAAAAAAATGTTGACTGGCCAAAGTAACTTCCCCGAGTTAAATGTGCAGGATGTTGTGCTATGTAGGCCTACCTAAAAATATTTTTGGGTAAATTACTTTTTATTTTAAATTAAACCACTCTAGATTGTTGAAGCTTGCATGTTGGCACCATAAAAGACCACCCCCCACTGATTCTAAATGGCCACTACTGACCCTTACTGGTTGATGAGGCATAGAGGATCTGAATGAGCGCTACACAAACAAATCAAAAAGCTCAGAGCACCGGCGACGAGCTCAATTATTGAAATAGTGCTGGCTCTACACTTGCCTGTGTTCATACCGCTAATGCAATGCATTCCAGATCAAAGCACCAGACTCTAATCCTGCTCAGTAATCCCAAACACAGGCCAATTGCATCTTCCGCCAGTGCTCGTGCTATTCATAGGACACAGATGGCTCATGGACTAGTGTTACAGGACACGGTGGAATCAGCTGCAGCTCGTCCATGGGTCACGGTTATGACTTACACTACATGACACTAAGCCCTGCTCAGATCAAACACACTGACACTGAAAGTAGGCAGCACATAAGGAATAGGAAGGCAGATTATAGAACGACACACTGTACCATAGAGGTACATTCAAAACACTCATTTGGGGGGACATGCTATCACTTTTATCACTCTATTGCAGAGATAGTTAGATAGTTAGATACTAGTTAGATAGTTACTAGTGTTGTGTATATACACAGTAAGCCCTATAGGTCCTGTAGGTCACGACATTGAAGACAAAAGATTGTTAAATCCATTACTTCTTGCATCAGGTCAAGATCAACTGAATGCTGATTTTGAATGGCATAACAAATTAGAATGAATTGAAATGAAGTATCAAATGCTAACAAATGGCTAGCTGTATCCTAGTTGTATTACAATTATTTGTCATATCTGAATTGTATGAGCTGCTTAGTGTTTTTAATGTGTTAGCTTTCAGCTAAATAGTCAACAAATAATTTTTCATAACAGCATTGCTTTATATATACTTCCCCTTGCGACGAGTCATATTGTTTAT
>JAOEGT010102101.1:0-13102 GCA_025447795.1 Speoplatyrhinus poulsoni
TGCACACACACACTCACGCACACACACACACACACACACACACACACACACACACACACACACACACACACACCTGCAGTTTGAGTATACATGTACTGTATGAAGAGAATGGATAAATATGAAATATGACAGACAGACAGACAGACAGACAGACAGACACACGATATGAAATATGGCGTGTGATAGGCCTATTTAATAACACGTAACATACATGTTTCACAACATGTCACTTTGCTCTATACAACAGAGAAGAATATCTAGAAGAAGACTTAACCTGTGGACCGGTATTCGCAGCCACATTGCCGCTATTACAGTCACACTTGAGTCAGCAGCTTATCTCCGCTGGCCCACCTTCACATTCCAAGAGCTAATGCTGCTGCCGTGCGTACATGGATCTCATTGTTTCATTAGGAGGGATTGATAGCCGTCTGTCTTGATCTGTCTCGGGGGCTCCACTCCTATTCCACACCAGCTCCAATATGCTCCAATATGACAGTCAATGAGCCCTAAGCACTTGGATATACTGTGTAATTCTCTAGTTTCTGCCCATGTTTCCATGTGAATCTGTCCTGCATTACCGGTATGGTTTGTCATTTGAGGTTGTAGCAATTATTACAGTATAACAATAATTTTAAAGTCACAAGTTGCTGGTGATTCTCCAGGCGCAGACAAGCTAGCAAACATAATATCTACAGTGTATGGCAGCAACAACATTAACAGAATATGGCTATGTTCTTCTCTTGTGTTAAGCTGTCAAATGCCAGGTTAAAATATGTGTGTTAAATGTATGCAATTCACAGTGTTGTGCCAAAATCACCTATTTCAATAACAGACCATTAAGGAGCTTAGAGCGTAAATACCTTTTAAAGGTAGGGTTAGTCAGTCATTCTTGAGAACGCTTGCCAATTTCAAATTCAAATAAACAAAACTCCCTCAGAAGGTCCGCCCCACACATTGAAATGCATTGCAAGGCCCAGGGCGTTGGTGTTTAGCTGCTAAAAGATCCAGCATAAACCAGCATGAATTCCATGCTGGTTCATACTGGTTTGTGCTGGTGTAGTGCAGGTTCATACTGGTTAGTGCTGGTGTAGTGCTCGTCTAGCTGGTATACCACAACAGCAACCAGCATGGGATGCTGGTACACCATCAAACAGCATGGGATGCCGGGGTACCAGCAAACCAGCATTCCATGATGGTTCCAGCATGCGAAACATACCTTATGCTGGTGAGCAGCAATGGTGGATGATTTAGCAGGGTGAGCAGTGTCCGCCACATGTTTGCGTTCTTATTTTACAGAGCGGCTGGCTCTGCCCGACTATTGCTCTCAGCTAAATGCATTTCACTGAGATTACAGTCTGGAAACCCTTTTCGCATTAGCGTTATCACAGCCACTCTGCTGGCGGACCAATCAGGGTGGGGTAGTGAGTAGGGGTAGCTTACAATTAGCTTACAATTGCAGACAATACCCCTGTCCCCCACCCACCGCCAACATTTAGACACAGCTGGCACAGTGTGGGCTAGCGTGGCATTGCCAAATAGCGTGCATTTGCATTGCTGATTGTCTGATAACTGGTTAGCGGGCGTGAATCCTGCCTGGTCATGCCTTTAATTACACATTTACCACACCGCTCTGACCGAGTGCGGCACACAGCTTGGTGGTAGTCAGCCTCTAACCTCGGCGTCGGCGGGGGGCTGCGATTTCACCGGCCTGCGCTGCGGTAATGAGCCCCAAGCAGGATGGGAAACGGGTTTTGGATAGGAAGCGGGTTGTGGAGAGGCATTAGCGCGGCATTAGTGGGCATCTTGTTTACAGAGCTAAGTGTTATTACATTTGGGATCAGGCTATTTCCTGCCTATGGTGTTGCGTGGACGCATAGCGCACCGTCGCTCCCCCTGGATCAGGGTAATTGCGGCGTTTGTCAGCGGCTCCATTAGAGCACATTTCATTTCCACGCGACGTATTGTAATGAGCTAGCAAGGTGACGCCACTCTGGCGCTTTCATCGAGCCGCCTGGGTCCCCTGCCTGATTTGCAAGGGCCCCAGAAACAAGGCGTGTGATTGGGCAGAATAGGGCGAGAACCCTTCATCTAACACACAGGAGACAGATGCATATAGATTACTGGATCACAAATGGAAATAAATCACGTAAGCACGCGCACACACACACACACACACACACACACACACACACACACACACACGCACATGCCTGCACAGACACACACACACACACACACACACACATGCCTGTAGTAAGCGCGCACGTACATAGTGGGAGGTATTTCTGTCAGCTCTGTTTTATTTATACACACTCCTCACTAATTACAGACCTCCTGTCTTCTTAGAGAGATGTGCCACATGAGACAAAGAAATATATATTTAGCTACACACGTGTAGACGCGCACACACACACACACACACACACACACGCACACACCGCTGAGGAATCAGAGGACGATGACATCATCAGTATCCACCCGCCATTGACATTGTCTCGGCTGCAGCTATAATCTGCTCCGGCCATGGCCTGTTTCTCCCCCGGCAGACAATGGGAGTGAATGCAAAGGCATATGAGGGGAAACAGGCGTGCTAACAGAGCGCCGTGTCATTTCACAGGACTGTGAAGTGGATGATAGAGGTTAAGTAGGAAGGCCACAATTAGCAGTCTTCCGTGACCACACGGTTAGGCCTGGGCCCGGTTACCAGTGCATCATCTGGTAACAGCAGCAGAGCAGTAAAGCTTGGCAGACACTGTACGGCTCCACACACACACACACACACACACACACATGCACACACATTGTACAAAGTAGCAGATACACATGAGCAGGCGTACTGACAAACCACAATAAAAACAACAACAATGACTTGGACGGGGAGGGGGAAATTGGATTTGAACGGGAAGAAAGAAGGTCGCCGGGAATCCAGCGAGGTCCTCGTGGACCCTCCTATGTTACCATCTGCAGTCGCCATGGCGACCATTCCCCCACGAGCAAGCTAGCTGACAATCAAGCCCCCTGTTATCGGCACGCGTGTTGTGTATGCTTGCGTCCTGCCCGTCCAGAGAGAAAATATCCTATAAATCTGTATAATACCCTACTATCTCTCTCTGGGACGTTACTATCAAAGCCTCTAATTATAATTAGTCCGGATTAATACGTGTTTAAAGAAGAGTCTCAACGTCTAACCTTTGAGAGATGGCAACAAAGAGAGAAAAGAGGGATGAGGAGATGAGAATGAGGGGAAGGGGAGATGCGGAGAGCCCGACAGAATGAAACAGCAGAAAAGGCACAGTGCCTGGTTTAATTAGATGAGCTATAAATAACCCGGGCCTGACATTTGAACTGGATGTCTCTCTGCATTTTCTACTGGATGGGATTGATGTCTGAACACATGCCACCAATTTACAACCACCCCACACACACACACACTTTACTCTCATCTACCTATCCACTCAACATATAATCCTTGCTATATGGGTCCCGCTGAGAGACAGAGTGACAGATCAAAAACAGTGCTCTGATTAGCTGTCGGGCAGAGGAACGATCAGACAGTCGGTGTCAATGCCCAGGAAACTTCGTGTACATCATGCTCTGCAACACCCAGTGGCAATTTCACACTGCCCAAAGTGCATTCGGCAACTTCACACAAGCACTCCCATAGAGAAGGGTCCGCTACATATCAATTAACCATCACAAGGACGCAATGTTTACCATAGCAAATATCATAGCAGAAATGTATTGTTTCCCTGCTGACGTATTACACCGCAATAAGCAGCACCGGCAAGTCGGAGGTGTCACATTCATATGCGGTTTCTCTTTTCTGCTGTTCTTCTACGGCCCCACCATTCATCCCAAGGAAAGTTGCCATGGGAACGCTTGTTGCTGCGACATGAGAGATGGGGGCGGGCTATCAGATCCAGTGGACTTTGTAATAGCATTACTGGGGGGCAAACGGGGGCGGTGCCGGGCGGCTCAATAGAACAGCAGGGGACAAAAGTATTTCTTTGCACCACAAGGGAAAGACAAGGGCTACAGTGGGATGGAGAGATGGAAAGTCACAAAGAATGCTGCTAAAGGGACAGGGACACAGAGGTTGTTCATCTGTGTCTCCCGAGAGCCTCCAGGATTTGCCACCAACAAGGCCGACCATCAGTCACCGAAGCAACACGTTTCCTCCGCGAGCACTCCCTGCCACCCCTCGCTCCACACCTGGCCATGTCTGTCTCCCACGTGTGCTCTACGTGAGGAGGGTGGTAAAAGCGCTGCGGGTAGACGCACACCGGAGGAGCGAGCGTTGGCTGAAGGCCGAGGCTTAGCCAAGTCTAGCATACGATTATGGAATATTAGCACTTTTAAATAAACCCCATATCCAAATTATTCTAAACGCCGGAAATGCCTATCTATAAAGCAGTATTTGTTTACTGTCCCCAGGGTGAGAGGTGTGTGTGTGTGTGTGTGTGTGTGTGTGTGTGTGTGTGGTGGGAGGGTGGAATAAAACAAGCAATTATTATAGCAGCCCTTAGGATGAATGAGGTAGAACGTGCCTAAAACTCCTGGGTAGCAGGCATGCCAGCAAATATGTTCTGTTTTTTATTTACAAATGCGGACTTGTTAACGTCTTTTAAGCTCATAATTTCTCACAAACAGACGCGTGCACACACATACACATGCACACACCCACACAGGGACATAAACACACTCAAACAAATGAGTGTGTGTGAAAGCACACTGTTGAAAACCTCTTTTCTAATTCAATGGTTTTGTAACAAGGCTTCAGTCTGCTCATACAGCACAGCTGATAAGTACAAAGGCTAATAATCAAAGGCTAATAAGACGTACAAATTATTAAGTTTGAAGAATTGAGTTAAATGAGGGTGGGTGTGCCTGATTGTGTGTGAGCGCACATACAGTACACGCAAACAGCCAGTGCGTGTGTGTGCGTGTGTGTGTGTGTGTGTGTGTGTGTGTATGTGTATGTGTATGTGTGTCTCTTTGCTTGCACCCTTATTTGGCTATCTGGAAAACACGTGTCACCATAACAGGTAAACTAAACCAAGCACCTCAGGTTGCAGTGAATTGCAAGTCTTCATTTTGAACTTTGTTCTCACATAGCTTTAGAAAACTAGCCTTCACCCATTCCACCCCAAATATTTGGTTAAATATATATGGATTGTACCTTAAGCTTGATTTCTGCATTCATGTATCACCAAATTGATGTCAGCTCATCTCACTTGAGCTTTTCAAGTTCCATGTCACTAAGACAAGACCATAATAACACACGTGATGAGATACGTACAGACATTGAAACAGATATGCAAGCACTATAAACTCATAGATTGCAAATAAAAATGTAATAGGATAAATATGGTATAAGTGCGCACTGACTAAGCCTTCACATTTGGAGTCTCTTATACTCATCTACAAAAACAAATGCTGAACATTGATACTACAGATTGCGCAATAAAGCCACTTTTTCTCATAATTAACGTAAGTTAAACAGGCTTAAAATGGTGGAAGTTTGCATTGACTAAGCCTTCACATTTGGGTTCTCTGTTGTCATTATCTACTAAAACAATGAGCATATAATAACATGCTTCCCTAGCAAGCATATTACCAATATTGCAATTTCACTCATTTCATTATCGCCTGGAGGAAATTGCCTGTAATACCAATGCAAGTGCATACATACAGTATTTGCACCTCTTTAATCAATAGGTCAACATCAAAAACAGATGCACAATATTCTACTGGATTCAACTTACAATTAGAGCCATCATCAAAACCACATTGCTTAGCAAAATAACATCTAGGGGAGCTGAAAATATGGCCAAATGGAATGACAGTAACCTTACAGCAATTTATCATCTTCTGGCAAGGAGCAGTAATGACTTTCTGTAGAATTTCACAATTTCAGAAACAAAATAAGAGTTATTAATAATTGTCATACGATTTATTGCCACGGATCACTTCATGAGAGGGTTATCTTGAGATATCCCAGTAAATTATGACAGCTCTCTCGCTGCAGATCAAAGAGTCCCTCTCCTCAGACGTACTGCCAAATCATCAGCTATCTCTCCTGTGGTTCCAATATGCCTTTGATCTACAAGAAGAGCACTACCTCCTTATGCAGATAGTAACACCGTCCCAGGCAAGGAGTCTTAAAGCACGAGTATGTAGGATATTGTTTTTCTTTTGCTATCAGCACCCCCTACAGTTGCAAAATGTAATTTAACTTTACGCCAACCGTCGTGAATCCATAGAGTAAATCGCGCAGCACCATGTGAATTAGTTTACACGCTGAATGATATGGACAAGGTGTTAAGAGGAGTTGTGCCGTTTTGTTTACAAATGTGATCTTAGCGTTTTAATCGGGGTCTATCAAAACATGCGGCCCTTTTTGCAGTGTAGGATACATTGATGGAGTAGGCAGCTGCGAATACTGTAGTTTTGACAAGGGGAAATTAAAAATATATATGAAATGCTACATCAGAAGAACAAGCATGTTGACAAAGAAGCTAATACCATTTTTACCATTTATACCAAGTATATTGGAGAGAAACAATTAAAAAAAGTCATGACAGAAAGCTTGATTAGTTTAGAAAAAATTGCCTACATGCGTTTTCAGCTCAAATAGTTTGCATCCAGTGACATACGTAGCATAGCCCCTACCAGTATGTGTGGACTCAAATATTATTTTGGCTACATTATATAGGCTACAGTCTAATTTATTAAAAGCGGATGAGATAAGTTCAGCACCGTTGTAAACATAAAAGGCTTTTAGCTTACTGTATGTTTGGCATGAGATTGACAGACTGAACCAACAGTGAGAGAAATGTATTGCTTTGTAGGCTTGCTCAAAAGGGACTAGATAAGGCTAGATTATTTTGCTTTATTAACTCCAGAATAAAATGAAACAATCTGAGACAGATGCCTGTCTGAGACAGATTCTGTAACGCTCACGCTGTCTGTTTGTTGTGGTCAGGTGTGTAAGTAGAACTTGCAGTTGTTCCAGAAGTAATAAATAGCTCCACTCGGCACCACATTGAACAAACTGACTGACCATCTTTGGAAGTACAATGCTGTAAGATTGTCTGTGTTTTCCTACTGTTACCCACGACACATCATTAGACTACTATACAGCTAACGTCAGGAAGGCCAATACTGTATCTTACGGTAGCCTAGACTATAATATGTTTGCAACGACCTCCATTTGTTCGCTTTAGTAGTACAAGCCAGTCCATGATTTACTCTTGTTTCATCTATTCCTTCCACACCGTCTTAATCACTATATTTACTTCTGATAAGATGTTCGTTTTAGAATAGCATCAAACTATTTATGAAGAATGGTGCACAAGATTCTTCTAGCTGAAGACTCTTAAGAGATGTTAGTCCCGTGTTGCCGTAAAGCATTATGCAGTTCTCACGAGAGGTGTACCAGGCAGGACACCAAACTTACACAGTGCAGTATCTGGATTCTTAGGTGCAGAAGGGCAATAACATAGATGTATTCTCCCTATTACAATGTGGAAAGAAAGGTGGACGTTGGTATCTGCCGTTAAACCTTTTTCCCCCAATTCCAGTATGATGATGAGCGAGTCTGGGCCGATGTGAAAGAAACACTATAAAATGCTCCATCTTTTTATTTTATTGCTGCTGCGTGGATTCTGTTTGGTGCGTCCGACGCGGACGCCGTGTGGTGATGAATGCTGGCGAATCTGTCATTCAAACCCAGTCGATCTGTTTTTCACAGTGTCACAAAGAGACACTATGCAGCATTGTGGCACGCATTGTTCGAAAAGGCGCGGTAATATGCAAGGTTTTATGACATTATTAATGGCTTGTGTGTCAATCATGGGAACTCACTCTCTTTTATCTCTCAACTCTCTTCTCTCTCTCTCCTCCCCCTCTCTCCCTCTCTTCTTATCTCTCTCTCCTCCCCCTCCCTCTCCCGCGCCCCCCTATCTCTCTCTCACACACACACGCTGGGTATGTGTGTGTGTGTCCTTTCCTTACCTGCTGCACAGTCACGGAATAAGCAACAACCACGGCAGCCAGGCCTCTGTAAGCAAGGCTGTTGTGCTCATCTGTAGTGCCTCCAAGTTGCCACGGCAGCCAGGCCACTGTAAGCAAGGCTGTCGCGCTCATTTGTAGCGCCTTCAGGGTCGCCACTGTGCTAATGTGTTAGGTGGGCTAATTTAGGCACTCAGGGAGACCAGTGAAATGAGTCTGTGGAGCATGGAGGACAACATACGCATGTGTGCACGCACGCACACGCACACACGTGTGCAAACATGCACATCACTTGGTAATCATAGCAACTTTGGTGCTGGGAGAGTTTCTGGGTCACGCACACACACACACATAAAGAAAAATGAAAATATAGAATATTACTATGCTTCCACTGCAGTGAGCAATCCCCTTTCTCCACCCTCTCAAAAGGAGCCCCCCCAATATCTCCAAATGAGCAGACGCAGAAACATAACAAGTATACACCTATGCCTGATCACACCACACTACCTGGAAATATTCAAAAAAAAAAAAAAATATATATATTTTTTTAAAGAGATCGATCTCTCTCTCTCTCTCTCTCTCTCTCTCTCTCTCTATATATAAATATATATATATATATATATATATATATAACCTAAAGTATAATGTCATATTAAACATGGGTTGTCTGTCAAGCATTCACTCAGCTCTGCTGCTGCAATTGCCCATTTGAGGTAATGATTGGTTTCTCTTTTAAAGAGCCGCTATTGATCTGTCTGGGCAGCAGTGCTCTATTTACAGTATGTGTGTGTGTGTGTGTGTGTGTGTGCGTGCGTGCGTGCTTGCGTGTGTGTATATCTACATGAGCTCAGTTGCGTAGTTGTATGAAACACTTACATTACTTTCAAGTAAAGTCTGGTTGATTGATTGAATGTAGTGTCATGTGGAGTCAATCAGTACAATAGGCCTTGCTTTTTACACTGTTTAGTTTAGTGTACTGTGTAATACTTTGATGGCTTGTTAACATATTTTATTATTGGATTATGATTATGCTATATATTATAATAATAATATATTACAAACATCTATTTTTTTATGTCCTTGTTCGTAGTTATACAGTATATCCTAGAATATGGGTTTATAACGGGTGTTGTTTGTTTGTGAAATGTCTGTGCAGCAATAAATCACATTTTAATTGTGATTTTAATTTTGGCTCCTAACAATTACCGAAGCAATATAATCGAGGAAAAACTATTATTTTGCACATTACATTTTGCAAGTCAAATTTTATTTTGTCTTGTGTTCTGAATTGCAGGCGAATGGTCACTTTCGCCCATTACAGTATGAAAATAAAATATATTAGCATGAAAAGTATTAAGGAATATTTCACAGTTGAAGTTGTTTTCACTGTTATTTGTATCACTGTTTTCCAAAGTCAATGAGTAATCATATTAAATAATCACGATAATTACTATTTCCATAATTGAGCAGCCCCAATATATACATACACATACTGGGCAATAGAAATAGATTTGACTGCTAAACTTGACTGCTAAAAGTAGTCAGTGTGAACATGGTAATCGTCTGGTGTATTACATAAGAACAGGGTGGCTATAAATGCTAAAGAACTGTCAAGGTTTAAACCCCATGAATCATTGAGCCGAATAAACAAGATGAAGAGTTATACACAGCATAAAACAAGGCTGAAATGTTTGTAGCAAATCTTCAAACATGTAACCGGGAAGGGATGATCACTTACTTAGTGATAACCTTAGATTATGCCTCAGCTCTAACCTAACAGTTTCTAACTGACCTTTAGAATTACATCTCTCTCGATCTCAACTCTTTTAAGGACACTTGACTGGTATTTTGTATTTGTTACTCTCATAATAACCATGCTATAACCATGTCAGGACAACAGTGAGTGTGTCTATGCATCTGGTGAGGAAGAGGGGCACCTCTTCCCACAATGCAGCAACATGCTGTGGGTGTGTCCCAGCGGTCCCCAGCTGCCTGTTTGGTAATTAGTGTCATTGCTAGCAGAGTCGAAATGGAGCCCCCGCTGAGACCTATATGACAGCAATACTTGGCCACAGAGGACCCCGGGGCGCATGCAAAAACAAACTACAGCAGTGCTGGGTGATACAAAGTCCCTCCAAGATCTGGTTGGGTTGTTTTGTGATCACTGCGCCCCAAAATCACTGCCTTTGCAGAGGTGTTTCTCACATATTTTGATGCCACTTTTCTTATTTTTTATATATAAATATTATTGCTATATTTTTCAGTACAGTTTGAGAGTTAGGGGTTGAATAAATGCAAATGTTTTAGTGCATAATACTTTAAAATACTGAAAGTAACATAAAATAGTCAAAAACTAGCCATAAAATGCTGGTTGTACACCTCCTTCTCCTCCACAAATGTCTGCAAGTGATTGACAGAAGTTTACATCTTGTCAGACAGAAGTTTACATCAGATATACACAAATATAGATACACACATAAAACACAAAGACGACCCCAATAGGGTCTGGGTCTCAGGAGTGGTCATTTTCCACTCTGAGGGTAAATATTGAATCCAAGCAGACCACATACTCACCCTCTGGAGATGCGCGTACATCACATGGAGACTTAGCAAAGTGTGACAAACATCCCAGCCTGGGAACATTACAGCTATTCCCCTAGACAATAGCAGCAACACATTCCCATTACATGACACAGCCCAGCTCGGCGGAAAAGCAGGCTTAAGATGAATCGCTGCTTCCCTCTGTGACAGCAAGAGCGATGTGACACACATTTCAGTGGGCCAGGCTTCTGTTCCATTGTGAGCATCACAGATTACCACAGAACCCCCCTCTCTCTCGGCAAAACAAAACACGGCGGAAACGTGTTTGTCAATGTCAGTCCCCTGGAAATGGAGGTGAGGGTTCAACATCCCCTTGTTAGCCATCGCAGATAGAAGCTCGGCAGGGCCGCCGCCCCCGCGGAGGATCTGGTGTCAGCACCGCCGCGTTAGCCACCGCGACGGTTAGCCGCTAGCCAGGCTAACGTAGGCTAAGGCATCGCCATCACAGAGAGAGAAGTTTGACTAATCACCTAGCATAGGCGGGCTCCCATCCTCTTAGAAATGAGCAGAGGCCATAAATGTACAGTAACCTAGCGGGTCCACTGCCTCAGTGTGTGTGTGTGTGTACGAGTGAGAGGTGAGATACACGGGCACTAGTGACGGATCATCTCAGGGAAGCCATTAATTTTTCATTACGCGCCATCAGAGGGGACATAATTCAATATTATTGTAATAAATTGGCCACAGGGACGCGGAGCAAGGCTAAGACGGGGCACGGCGCCAGCCAGTCCAGTCCAGGTGGTGACCTCACATGCGCACGCGTATATGCCCACAGACCTCAGAGACGTGCACGCGAACACACATGCGCGGGTGTCTTGCCAACAGTCCCCGACGTTTAGGACGGATCGCGCTGCAGCGGCAGTCCTCGCAGCTAAGCATCATTACCCGCAAGCAGACAGCTCTGCAAGGTCTCAAGGCCTCTCTGTACTTCTTTTTTCGTCCTCCATCTCTTCCTCGTCCACCAACTCGCACCGGGAAGCCAGAGCCAGAAGAGGGCTGCCGCCACCGCCAAACGTCTCTTCCAGTGCGGTCCTCAGCCACAGACATGGGTCGAGAGGCTTTCATTTGCTGTGGCTGCTGATGGACCTCACCGCTCATTAAAAATGAATGGGGACAAGCTCTCAGCACTGACAATTACATATGCAGATACCCAGGCATGGCTGTCGGGACCACTAGCCCACCGGCAGTGCTCAAGGGGCTCCTACAGACAGAGGCAGTCGGACAGGTAAGTGCACGTGGCAATGCAGAAGTACTAATTTTTCAATGTGAAAGTAAAGTGTATTTGTATAATAGTAATGGTTATGATAATATTACAAGTTAGCGTTACCGCGATGAATAATTTACAGATATTCACGGATTACGACCAATAATCTCTGCATTGAATAGTTAGCATAGAAAACCTACACAGCGGGCCAGAGCATAATGAACCACACATCTGGCAAGAAAACTCTTTAAGTGTAGTAGAGAAGTGAGGAAACAGTGACAACAGAGGTGGCTTTGGTCTGGCTACAGTGTGTGAGCTGTGTGGAAGCGTTAGAGATCGTGCGGGAGGCAGAGCAACATGCAGCACAAAAAAATATTTAAATAAAACAGACAAAAAAAAACACACAAAAAAAGGACAAAAAAAACATGGTAAAAGATGAACTTTGAGAACAGAACAAAAGCTGTGACTTGACATGCAGACAGCACAACATACAGCAAGGGAGAGCCGCTAGTGGGAGACTGAAGGAGAACTAGAAATATATCTAGTGGAACCACTGGAAGAGACTGCTGGCATATTGCTAAAGCAAGCAAGTAATTCATCAAAATGGTTAATTCATTTTAATGGAAGGGAAAGACTCACATGAGTAAGGCATAAATATGAAATGATGACACAACCTACAAGAATGAAAGTGCTTGAGCAGAGAGAACGGAAGCAGGAACGAGAAGAGAGAAGGAAAGGGCTGGCTCGTATACAGCATCCAAGCAGCATGCATTGAACTGTGCAAATGTGACTACAAATGTGACCTCAATTACAGATCATTTATTTTTACACAGGAAGCGAAAAGAAACCTAAACACGGCCAAACAGCCTCCAGGGCCAAAGCCATTAAGTAAATACGCATTTGATTTTTATTGATCGTCCCGCATATAACATTTTCAGCCGCCACCGGTAGCCTCCTGTTTAATATGCTCACTTTAGCGGAAGACACTGTGATAAACTGACTGGAATTTACTGGAGATTTTATTCTTCTTATTCTATAAAATGACAGACTTTCAGATGACACTTTCAGCAAGGCAGGACTGTTTCCCCCAAACTATGCTAAGGTATTACTTAAATTACAATTAAGGTGGTAACATGCTCAGAACTCCAACAAACAGTATGTAAATCAAATCTGCAATGGCTTGTCACGCTGGGAGGGTGGTGAGGCAAGTGCAAGCGAACGAAAAACAAAGGAAAAACAACCAAGAGTTCGTACGCGGAACGAGCCCCACGGCTCAGCGTTTAT